>JAJLRB010004769.1:0-25803 GCA_020976825.1 Odocoileus hemionus
TGAACATAATCCTTAGTTTCCTCATAAATGCAGTTTTGACTTATAAAATATGGGTCCGGGTCAAAGAAAATGTTAAAGAGAGCAGCCAAACAAGGAAAAAACAATTGATCTTAGCCAACTGATCTAAGGCTGTAATTCTGCCTTTTAAAGGTATATTCTAGCCCTTCCAATATTCACTCAACAGACAAAACACTTATTATAAACATATAAATTAAATGATTAAACTTTACAAAAGGCTCAATTAAAACATTACAAAATATCTCAAAATTTTCTTGCTAGCCCTGCCCTGGCTGTTCCAATGCTTCTCCTCTGCCAACAGTCGCAACACCAAAAGTCTCTTTGTTGGAAACCTAATGAAAAGTTACATTAATTTTTAAGCTAGACTAGATAATGCTTCTTCCCATACTCTAATCAATGTATCTAAAATTATCTAAGTTTCAATGTATGTTTCTGTTTTTAGATAGTGTGGAGTTAATGGGCTCTATTTGGTTTCAGCATTTCACGAACTGAAGGGTGTTCAAAGTTGGGTATAATGTTTATTTAATTGTGAATGTGATTCAATATAATTATTTGTTAATCTTAGTTAGAGACTTTTCTTGAGTCATGAACATTTTATAATACTTTGTTATGCCTTTGGTTTGGGGTACGATACGAGGGCTTGTCCAAAAAAAGGCAACTTATTATATATATATATTATATATCGTATATAATATAAATATATATATATATATAAATATAAAGTATATAAAAATATATATTTATAGGTGAGATGAAAACTTTTTAGATAAGCTCTATTAAAAAGAATTCTATTTTTGATATAAAATGATATATTATCTGTAATCTGGAGTGGTCTCTTGAGATCTGAGTGACCCAGCTTGTTGGAGTTGTGCTGAACTAAGTAGTAGAAAATTTGTTGGATGGCTGGGTCATTCCATTTCCAAATGAATTAGGATTTTTTAAAGCATTAATTGCTGAACATTGGCTTACTCTTACAAGGGGATTTTCTTGCAGAAGAGCTAAAGAGATTTTGAGCTCTTAATGAATATAAGAATATATTTGTTTTGACTGGAATGGAACATATGTACAATATAATATGATTTGATAAATATGTTCAATGATCTATAAAATGCTAACATACAAGATATTTCTTGGTTGATATAGATAAGTAAAATAGAGTCCAGAGGAACACCAAGTTCAGCCCACACGCACAACATCGAACCAAATCAAGAAAAGCCCCGGGAAACCCAAATCATCTCGAGATGAGAGCTGATTCCCTATTTTTGACCTCAAGAGGAATGCAACTTTCCACAAGCACCTGAACAGGAGGCCTCTCTTAGCTATAGATATCTGAGAGGGACCCTGAGTTTCCTGCCTCAAGTGGAATGAACACCGAGATGCCATGACTCGAAATAGTTGGCCGGATTTCCCTCCAGTGTCTTGAATGCATGCTAGTCTTTCATCTCCCAAGATGAAGAGAATGGTGAATCCCCTGTGGAGACTTTTTTAGAGAAAGCGCTAGTTCCCCGACTCATCTCGACAGGAGGCACTCACATCCCCTTGAAAAATTTCGAGAGGAACTTCGGGAGTTCAATGCGTCCAAAGGACAACAAGCCTGACTCCTCTTAAAAATTGATAGGAATCCGACAATCACTGTGGGAACTGAAAGGGACCCTGGGTCTCAAGTCTCACCTAAAGAGGCATCCAGATTGCCCTGCCAAGCCTCGATGAGAATAGCGAAGAGTCCCTCGCAACTAGACATGAGTCCTGACTTCGCTGAAACAAACTCGAATTTTGAAGGGCCATCCAAGTTCTCTAACTCGAGAATAACACCCCTGCTTCCCGCCGCAAAACTCGAGAAAAACGGCGAGACTTTCCCCCCTCGCCGGGCTGATGAGGGTCCGATTCCCCTGCATTGGGTGCAGAGCAATTCCTTGTTCCACATCAAACACGAAAGGAGCCTGGACTTCCTGGATGGAACAAGAGATAATCCCAAAGAACACTGTCACAAGTCTAAAGGGGCCCTGAGGTCACCGCAGCAACACACAAACAGATCCGTGGTACCCCTATAATCCACTCAAGATGAGGCCCCGATTGCCCTGCATTGGCTCCAGAGCCATCCTATACATTACCCATCAAACACGAGAAGTGGCTTGACTTCCTTTAAACAGAACAACAGAGAATCCACGAGAACACAACACCGTCCAAAGTCCAGAGGAACACCAAGTTCAGCAGAGCAACTTTTTAAGAAAAAAACTGCTTAGTCCCCTTCCCCTTTCTTGAGATATGGATTGTCTCCTGACCTTGTGACTAACATTACTCCTTGTACCCTTGGGAACCGTTGCAGTATGTTTGGTTTGCTGAACTCTATCATTCCTGTTAAAGAAGTTTCTTGTACTGCAGCCTGTATATACTCATAGAGAAAAATCATTAAAGCACCTTTGTTCCATTAGAGCTTAGGAGTCCCCGGGTCTTTTTTTTTTTTCTGTCTCTCTCTCTCTTACATCTCTCTCTCTCTCTATCTATTTTTCTGGCTGACTTTCTGGAGCGTGGAGACCCGTCGTGGGCTCACTGCTTTTCTGCCGGGCTTGTAAGACCCACCCAAGAGGGTGCCTGTACCTTGGGTGAGTGATGCAAGCCCTGTGTCAAGGACAATATTGGTCCTTTGTGTAAAACCAAAGGGATATCAGCTCTCCTTGTCTCTTTTACTTTCTGATCGCTAACTCCGTACCACAAGGTTCACAAGGTCCGGTCCATTAACGGACCCCAGTAAATGTGGCCAAAGAACAGGGACACTGGTATACGTGCTCTATCGGTAGGAGTGACTCATGGACATATTGAGGTCTGTAAATACTAAGGCTTGGGCTTAAAAGGCTGGCCAGCCCCATTATTTTTCTACTTTACTTCACCACTTCTTTACATTTCAGGGACTTCTGGTTTCACGCCAATGAATAGAGGCTTGCCTTCAAACAGTAGTTGAACATAATCCTTAGTTTCCTCATAAATGCAGTTTTGACTTATAAATATGGGTCCGGGTCAAAGAAAATTTTAAATGAGCAGCCAAACAAGGAAAAACTCCAATTCTCTATCCCCTATGATCTATAAGGCTGTAATTCTGCATTGCCGATTTTAAAGGTATATTCTAGCCCTTCCAATATTCAGCAACAGACAAAACACTTATTATAAACATATAAATTAAATGATTAAACTTTACAAAAGGCTCAATTAAAACATTACAAAAATATCTCAAAAATTTTCTTGCTAGCCCTGCCCTGGCTGTTCCAAATGCTTCTCCTCTGCCAACAGTCGCAACACCAAAAGTCTCTTTGTTGGAACCTAATGAAAAGTTACATTAATTTTTAAGCTAGACTAGATAATGCTATCTTCCCATACTCTAATCAATGTATCTAAAATTATCTAAGTTTCAATGTATGTTTTCTGTTTTTAGATAGTGTGGAGTTAATGGGCTCTATTTGGTTTCAGCATTTCACGAACTGAAAAGGGTGTTCAAAGTTGGGTATAATGTTTTATTTAATTGTGAATGTGATTTCAAATATAATTATTTGTTAATCTTTTTAGTAGACAGATTTCTTGAGTCATGAACATTTTATAATACTTTTGTTATGCCTTTGGTTTGGGGTACGATACGATTGTCCAGAAAAAAAAGGTAAACTCATATTAATATATATATATATATATATATATATATATATATATATATATGTATATATATAAATATAAATTATTTATAGGTGAGATGAAAACTTTTAGATAAGCTCTATTAAAAAGAATTCTATTTTTGATAAAAATGATATATTCTCTGTAATCTGGAGTGGTCTCTTGAGATCTGAGTGACCCAGCTTGTTGGAGTTGTGCTGAACTAAGTAGTAGAAATTTGTTGGATGGCTGGGTCATTTCCAAAATGAATTAGGATTTTAAAGCATTAATTGCTGAACATTGGCTTACTCTTACAAGGGGATTTTCTTGCAGAAGAGCTAAAGAGATTTTTGAGATCTTAATGAATAAAAGTATATATTTGGACTGGAATGGACATATGTACAATATATAATATGATTTGATAAATATGTTCAATGATCTATAAAAATGCTAACATACAAGATATTTCTTGGTTGATATAGATAAGTAAAATAGAGTCCAGAGGAACACCAAGTTCAGCACACACACACCAAATGAAGAAAAGCCCCGGGTACCCCAAATCATCTCGAGATGAGAGCTGATTCCCTATTTTTGACTCAAGAGGAATGCAACTTTCCACAAGCACCTGAACAGGAGGCCTCTCTTAGCTATAGATATCTGAGAGGGACCCTGAGTTTCCTGCCTCAAGTGGAATGAAACACCGAGATGCCATGACTCGAAATATGGCCGGATTTCCCTCCAGTGACTTGAATGCAGGCTAGTCTTTCATCTCCCAAGATGAATGAGATGGGTGAATCCCCTGTGGAGACTTTAGAGAAAGCGCTAGTTCCCCGACTCATCTCGACAGGAGGCCTCACATCCCCTTGAAATTTCGAGAGGAACTTGGAGTTCAATGCGTCCAAAGGACAAAAAGCCTGACTCCTCTTAAAAAATTGATAGGAATCCGACAATCACTGTGGGAACTGAAAGGGACCCTGGGTCTCAAGTCTCACCTAAAGAGGCATCCAGATTGCCCTGCCAAGCCTCGATGAGAATAGCGAAGAGTCCCTCGCAACTAGACATGAGTCCTGACTTCGCTGAACAAACTCGAATTTTGAAGGGCCATCCAAGTTCTAACTCGAGAATACACCCCTGCTTCCCGCCGCAACTCGAGAAAAACGGCGAGACTTCCCCCTCGCCGGCTGATGAGGTCCGATTCCCCTGCATTGGGTGCAGAGCAATTCCTTGTTCCACATCAAACACGAAAGGAGCCTGGACTTCCTGGATGGAACAAGAGATAATCCCAAAGAACACTGTCACAAGTCTAAAGGGGGCCCTGAGGTCACCGCAAGCAACACGAAACAGATCCGTATACCGATTGCCCTGCATTGGCTCCAGAGGGTTTTTTTCCCCCCCCCAAAACAAAACCGGAAACCCCCCCAAAACACCCGTTCCCCAGAATTTTTTAAAAACCCCAAAACCCCCCTTTCCGAAAGGGGTTTTAAAAAAACCCATTTTTTTTCCCCCGGGGTTTTTTCCCCGGTTTGAAACAATTTTTTTCCCTTTAACCCCCTTAAATTTTGGAATTAAAACCCCCCCCGGGCTTTTTCTTTTTCCCCAAAAACCCCCTTTTTTCCCGGCCTTTGCGGGCCCTTTTTCCCCCCCTTCCCCCTTTTTTTTTAAAGGGGGGGACCGGGGTTTCCCCCCCTTTTTGGTTTTGGGGAAACCCTTTCCCCCCTTTTTTTTTACCCCGGCCCAAATCCTTTTAAAAAAAAATTGCCCCAAAAAAAAGGGGCTTTTGGGGCCCCCTTTTTCCCCCCTTTTGAAAAGGCCCATTTTTACAATTTTTTTTTCCCGGGGGGCAAAACCAATTATTTTCACTTTTTAAAAAATTTTTTCCTTTTTTCAAATTTTTTTTCCTTTAAAAAAAAAAAAAACCCCCTCCATTTTTTAAAAAAGGGTAAAAAAAAAATGCAAAAAAGGGGATTAAAAAGAAAAATTATTTAAAAAAAATTTTTAAACCCCCCAAAAACTTAAAAATTTTAAAAATTTTGACCCCCCTTTTTTAAAAAAATTTTTCCCCCCCTGAAAAATCCTTTTTTTTCCAAAAAGTTTTTTTAAAAATGGGCCCCCTTTTTTAAAAAGAAAAAAATTAATATTTTAAATAATTCTTTTAATTTATTTAATAAAAACCCCCCAAAAAAATTTGTAAAATTTTTTAAATTTAAAATTTTTTAATTAAAAATTTAAATTTTTTGTTTTTGGTTTTTTGTTTTCAAAAATTTTTAAAAAATTTTTGGAACCCAAATTCAAAAATTTTTTTAATTTTTTTTTCAATTAAAAATTTAAAAAAAAAATTTAAATTAAAAATTTTTTTTTTTAATAAAATTTAAAAAAGGGTTTTTTTGTATAAATAAATAATAAAAAAAAAATAATAATAAGTGTATTATAATGATAAATTTTAATAAAGAGAAAATTAATAATATAAATAAAAAATAAATAATAAATAATAAATAATAAAATTATAACAATTTAAATAAAAAAATTTTAAAAAAAAAAAAAATTTAAATATAATTTATCTAAAATTAACAGAATAAAAAAATAAAGAAAAAAAATTAAATATATAGAATAAAAGAATAATAATAATTAAAAAAAATAAAAAATATAATTAAATATAAATAATTATAAAAAAATAAATAGATAAACAAAATAATAAAAATAATTAAAATTTTAAATTATATATTAAATATAAAACAAGGATATAGAATAACAAAATAATAATAATAAATATAAAATAAGGAAATAAAAAATATAAATATAATAAAATAAATATATATAATTTAAAAAATAAATAGATAATAAAATCAAATACAAGATTATGCCAAAACAACGTACATAGAAACAAAGTAATTAAATTATAATTAAAATAAATATTAATTATTTAACAAATAAAAATAATTAACAATTTTTATTAAATAATTTATTACAATACAATAAAAAAATTATAATATATATTTAAATTATATGAATATTTTTTAAATAAATAAGATAAAAGATAAAATACAAAAAAATAATAAAAAAAAAATAAATAACAAATATAAAAATATTATAGAAAAATAAACGTAGACTAAAAAGAAGGAAACAACATAAGAAAATAATTATAAACAATAAAAATAAAATAAAATTATAAAGTATAAATATTATAAAAATAAAAAATAAAAATAATAAAAAATCAATTTTTATAAAAAAAATAAAAATTTAACACAAAACAGAATAAATTTAAATAATAAAAAAATAAAATAAATAAAAAATAAATTATACAAAAAATAAAGAATAAAATAAAAATAAATTGATAAATAAAAAAAATAAAAAAATAAAATATAAATAATAAAAAAAAAAAAAAAAAAAAAAAAAAAAAAAAAAAAAAAAAAAAAAAAAAAAAAAAAAAAAAAAAAAAAAAAAAAAAAAAAAAAAAAAAAAAAAAAAAAAAAAAAAAAAAAAATACAAGATATTTCTTGGTTGATTTAGATAAGTATAAATAGAGTCTGAGGAACACCAAGTTCAGCACACCAAATCAAGAAAAAAAGCCCCGTCCGGAACCCCAAAATCACAACTCGAGATTGAAAGAGCTGATTCCCTATTTTTGGACTCAAGAGTGAATGCAAACTTTCCACAAGCACCTGAACAGGAGGCCTCTCTTAGCTATAGATATCTGGAGGGACCCTGAGTTTCCTGCCTCAAGTGGAATGAACACCGAGGATGCCATGACTCGAAATATGGCCGGATTTCCCTCCAGTGACTTGAATGAAGGCTAGTCTTTCATCTCCCAAGATGAAGAGATGGGTGAATCCCCTGTGGAGACTTTAGAGAAAGCGCTATGGGTTTTCCCCGACTCATCTCGACAGGAGGCCTCACATCCCCTTGAAATTTGGAGAGGAACTTGGAGTTCAATGGTCCAAAGGACAAAAAGCCTGACTCCTCTTAATAATTGATAGGAATTCCGACAATCACTGTGGGAACTGAAAGGGACCCTGGGTCTCAAGTCTCACCTAAAGAGGCATCCAGATTGCCCTGCCAAGCCTCGATGAGAATAGCGAAGGAGTCCCCTCGCAACTAGACATGAGTCCTGACTTCGCTGAACAAACTCGAATTTTGAAGGGCCATCCAAGTTCTAACTCGAGATATACACCCCTGCTTCCCGCCGCAACTCGGAGAAAAACGGCGAGACTTCCCCCTTCGCCGGCTGATGAGGTCCGATTCCTTCTGCATTGGGTGCAGAGCAATCCTTGTGTCGCCACATCAAACACGAAAAGGAGCCTGGGACTTCCGGGACGCCGGATGGAACTAAGAGATAATCCCAAAGAACACTGTCACAAGTCTAAAGGGGCCCTGAGGTCACCGCAGCAACACGAAACTAGATCCGTATACAAACACCATAATCCACTCAAGATGAGGGCCGATTGCCCCTGCAATTGGCACGGTCCAGAGCCATCGGTGTTCACACTTGACATTACCCATCAAACACGCGGAAGTGGCTTGACTTCCTTTAAAACAACAACAGAGAGAATCCACGAGAACACCGTCCAAAGTCCAGAGGAACACCAAGTTCAGCAGAGCAACTTTTTAAGAAAAAACTTGCTTAGATTCCCCCTTTTCCCCTTTCTTGAGATATGGTTGGTGTTTCTCTGCTCCTGACTAACCTTGTTGTACTAACATGTTACTCCTTGTTCTCCTTGAGGAACCATTGCAGGCAATGTTTGGTTTGCTGAACTCTATCATACCTGAAAGAGAGTTTCTTGTACAGAGAGTATCAGCCTGTATATACTCATAGAAAAATCATGAAAGCACCTTTGTATTCCATTAGAGCTTAGGACACTCACCCCCGGGTCCTTTTTTTTGGTGTCTCCTCTGTCTCTCTTTCTCTCTCGATCTCTCTTCTCTCTAAAATCTTTTTCTCTGGCTGACTTTCTGGAGCGTGGAGAAGGACCCGTCGTGCTGCTCACATTTCCCTTCCCGGGCTTGTAAGACCCACCCAAGATGGTGAGCCTGTTACCTTGGTGAGTGATGCAAAAAAGCCCTGTGTCAAGGACAATATTGGTCCTTAGTGTGTAAACCAAGGGATATCAGCACTCCAGCCTCCTTGTCTTCTTTTTACTTTCTGATCGCTAACCTCCGTACCACCAAGGTTTTCCGGTCCATTAAAGGACCCCAGTAAATGTGGCCAAAGAACATGACTAAACACTGGTATACGTGCTCATATCATATAGGGAGGAGTGACCTCTATCATGGACATAGTTGAGGGTCTGTAAATACTAAGGCTTGGCTTAAAAGGCTTCTGGCCAGCCATCCCCATTATTTTTCTACTCTACTTTTATTCACCACTTTGCCCACCACACTTTTTTTACATTTCAGGGACTTCTGGTTTCATCGGGCACGTCCGTGCCAAGCTTGAATAGAGGCTTGTTGCCGTCCCAAACAGTAGTTGAACAGAATCCTTAGTTTTCCTCATAAATGCAGTTTGTGACTTATAAATATGGTCCGTCCGGGTCAAAGAAAATGTTAAATGAGCAACCAAACAAGGAAAAACTATTCCAATTGATCTCTATCCCCTATGTGCTCTTATTAAGGCTGTAATTCTTCTGCCCATTTTAAAGTAATATTCTAGCCCTTCCAATATTCAGACAAACAGACAAAACAACATATTATAAACATATAAATAAATGATTAAACTTTACAAAAGGCTCAATTAAAAAAAACATTACAAAATATCTTCAAAAATTTTCATTTGCTAGCCCCTGCCCTGGCTGTTCCAAATATGCTTCTTCTCCTCTGCCAACAGTCGCAACACCAAAAGTCTCTTTGTTGGAACCTTAATGAAAAGGTTAACATTAATTTTTAAGCTAGACTAAGATAATCATCTTGTACATCTCTTCTTCCCATACTCTATCAATGTAATCTAAAATTATCTTAGTTTCAATGTATGTTTTTGTTTTATAGATAGTGTGGAATTACATTGATATGGGGCTCTATTTGGTTTCAGCATTTCAACGAACTGAAGGGTGTTCAAAGTTGGGTATAATGTTATATTTATTTTAATTGTGAATGTGATTTCAATATAATTATTTTGTTAATTCTAGTAAGAGACCTTTTCTCCCTCGTGAGTCATGAACAATGTGTTTTATAAAATCATTTTGATATTATCTTGGCCTTTGTGGGGTACACGATACGAACGATTGTCCCAAAAAAAAAATGTAACCTCTTTATATATATATATATAAATATATTATATATAAAATATATATAAAATATATGAAAAATAAAATTTATTTATAGGTGAATGAAAAACATTATAGGATAGATGCTCTATTAAAAAGATAATCTTTAAAAAAAAGAATTCTATTTTTTGATAAAATGATATATTCTCTGTACAAAAATCTGGAGTGGTCCTCTTGAGAGAATCTGATCTGACCCACCAGGCTGAACCCACTTGTTGGAGTTGTGCTGAACTAAGTAGTAGAAAATTTGTTTGGATGCTGGGGTCCATTTCCAAATGAATTAGGATTTTTAAAGCATTATTTGACTGAACATTGGCTTACTCTTACAAGGGAGGATTTTTTTCTTGCAGAAGAGCTAAAGAGAGGATTTTTGGAGCTCTTAAATGAATAAATAAGTATATATTTGGACTGGAATGGAAGTATGGTTGTACGAATATAAATATGATTTGATTTATAATCGAGTTCAAATATCTATAAAATGCTAACATACAAGATATTTTCTTGGTTGCTAATAGAAAAGTAAAAAAATAGAGTCCAGAGGAATTTCCACCAAGTTCAGCACACCCAACAACAAGGTGTGAAAGAAAATGTAAAGGACAGAAGAAATCAAGAAAAGTCCCCCCCGGGGGTACCCCAAATCAATCTCGAGATGAGAGCTGATTCCCCTATTTTTGACTCAAGAGGAATGCAACTTTCCACAAGCACCTGAACAGGAGGCCTCTCTTAGCTATAGATATCTGAGAGGGACCCTGAGTTTCCTGCCTCAAGTGGAATGAAACCGAGATGCCATGACTCGAAATATGGCCGGATTTCCTCCAGTGACTTGAATGCAGGCTAGTCTTTCATCTCCCAAGATGAAGAGATGGGTGAATCCCCTGTGGAGACTTTAGAAAGCGCTAGTTCCCCGAATCATCTCGACAGGAGGCCTCACATCCCCCGAGGAACACCAGTTGGCAACTTTAGAAAAATTTGTCCCCCCCTTTTAGAAATTCGACCTTTGTCATTACTTGCCCGGCTTTTGCTGTTTTTCTCTCTATCATCTGGTTTCTGACTGATAGCCGTTCTCCAAACATCGGCTTTAGCCATAAGAGGACCGGTCTTTTGTTGCTCTCTTCCTTTCCTTTTGTAGGGTAGCCCGTCTTCACTTTTCTTCCTCAAGCCCCATAGGCCCATTGTGGAGCAAGCGGCAGGAAAATTTTTCTTGTGTGAACAGGGATTAGCTTTCTCTTCTTTCTATGGCCGCCCACATTTCTCCTTAAACCAGGATGTGTCAAGAAGAGGCTTGTCAACATGTAGGTGATCATACTATTTCTTAATAAGTTGGCTTAAATGGCCGGCCAATTTTAATCACCAACTTTTTACATTTCAGATTCTGGTTTAGCATAATAGCTGCCTTCAAACAGAGAACATAACTTATTTTCAAATAAAGTTTACTTATAAATATGGCGGTCAAAAAATTAAATACACCAAATGAGCTTCCCTGCTGCGTAATTCTCCTTAAAATTCACCCCAAATCCGGAACCTATGAAAATAATTAATTTAACTTACAAAAGCTCTTAACATTACAATATCTCAAATTTCTATTCCTGTGTTCTGTTTTGAATGGCATTGTTTTTACCTAGGTTAATTTTTTAAGTTATGTAATGGTTTTCCATATTATATGTTTAAAATTTCTAGTAATTAATTTTTGTTTTTAGTTGGATTAATGGTATTTTTCAGATTAAATAATTTCAAATTATAAATTATTTATTGTGAATGATTTAATAATTATTAAAATTATTTTATAAACTTATATACTTTTGTTTCCTTGGTTGGGACCGATTTGTTTCGAAAAGTAAATTATTTATTTAAAAATATAATTTAATTAATTAAATTTATTAAATATTTAAAATAAATTATAGTGAATGAAATTTTTAAATAACTATAAATGAATTATTATATAAAATATTTCATGAATCTGATATTCTGAATCTAGTAGCTTGTTGTTGTAATAGTAGTAGAATTGTTAGGGTTTATTCAAATAACGGAAAAGCATTAGTGAGATTCTATTGAACAAGGTTTTCTTCAAAGAGCTAAAGAGTTTAGTTGAATAAAGATATATTGATGAGGGACTGAATTTTAATTGAAATGCAGATACAATCAACATCGATTTTCTTATGATAAGTAAATATCCAGGAAAAGGTAACACTTGAGAAAGCCGGACCCAATCATCTCAATGAGAGCTGTCCTTTTATAGAGGAATGATTCAACAAGACAAAAGGCTCCTTCCTTTAATATTGGAGGAACCCTGTCCTAAGGACCCGGTAGCTCACCGAAAAAGCCGATTCCCTCCAGCTTGAATAGGAGTCCTTCACTAATGAGAATGATGGAAACCTTTGAGGGCATACAGAGTTCCCGAAATCCCGGACCCCACCGAAAGGGAGCCCCGGTTAATGGTCCAACGCAGCGACTCCTTTTAATAAAGAAATCCGAATCCTGGGAACGAAAGGACCCAGAGTCCAAGTCTACAAGGGCATCAGTCCCTGCCAAGCACGAGAAAACGAATATCCCACAGATGAGCCGATTCCTGATCTCGAATTAACCATCAACGTAATGGTACCCTTTCCCGAACCGAGAACCCAGCCCCCCGTAGAGACATTTGAAATGAGCCTTCCCTTTTAAAGGGGGCTGGAACTTCCTGGCCCGGAAATCCAAAGTTTTTCAATCTAACCCTGAAGAGTCCGAAAGACCGTATACCATAATCATAAATGACCATTGTCATTGGCTTCCAGGCTCCTTCCTCCCCATTTGCTCTTTAACGAGAATCCCGGACCTCCGTTCAGAACCAAGAGAGCAGACTTTAAAACTTTAGGTTCCCTTGTGTTCCGGGACTTGCAATTTCTCTTGTTCTGGTAACTCACATGTTTGTCTAACTCACATTCCGAGAATTTGACTCCGAATACTCATAAATCATGAAGACTTGTTATTAGAGCTTGAAAGGTTTTGCTTTTCTTCTTCTTCCACTTTTTCTCTGACTTTCTACGTTGAACGTCGGCTCTTTTCTCGCTAAGACCCCAAAGGAGCTGTTACCTTGTATATGACCGTGTCAAGAAATATTGGTGGTAAACAAGGAAATATCCCTGTCTTTTTTCTTCTAACTAAGTCTACCCTTCAAAATTTAAACCCAAAATTGCAAAGAAAACACTGTATACTAACAGAATAAGATATTATCTAAATCTAACTTGGCTTCAAGTTCCACCCATTTCATTCTTCACTCTACATCAGACTTTTTTCGAATAATAAGCTTCTTCAAACAGTATTGAAAATTTGTTTCCATAATGAGTTTTACTTATAATATGTGTCAGGTTTTAATTAAATTGAGCTGCAAGGGATTTCCATGACTAAGTGTAATTGTTTAAAATTTATTTAGCTTTAACAAAATAATTAACAAAAAAAAGATAATAAACAAAAGAAACCTTATATAATATAAATTAATGATAAATTTAAAAGCTCATTAAAACATAAAAATATCTCAAAATTTTGTGCTCCTGGTGCCAATTGTTTGCACTGAAAAAATCTTTGTTGGACATGAAATTAATATTTTAAGAGCTATATGCTTCTTGCCTACTCTTCAATGTTCTAACAAATAATTTTAATTTAATGTTATTATAGTTATAGGCTTATTGGAAGCAATTAGATTTAATTTTCAAATGGTATAATGTTATAAATTAATGATTCAATATAATAATTAAATTAGTAGAGATTTCATAGTCACAAATAATAATTGTTCCTTGTTTGGTAGATATTATTCAGAAAAGGTAACTTTATAAATAAAATTACATAATATTAAAAATATAAATTAATGGGAATAAACTTATACTCATTGATTCTTTTGATAAAATATTATCTCCTGTAATGGGTGTCTCTGAGATATGACAGGGAGTTCTGACTCATGAGAATTTGATCCTGATTTCAATACTGGTTTAAGCTATTGTGAATTGCTTACTCTCAAGGATTTTGCGAAGACTAAATAGTTTGAATGATAAAGAATGGCTAATGCATAAAAATGATTAAATGTTCAATGACAAAAATGCTAACTACAAGATATTCTTGGTGAAAGATTGAATAGTCAGGGACCCACGTTCGCCACTAAAGAAAAAAGCCCGACCCCACATCGGATGTAGCTGATTTCCCTGATTTTGACAAGAGATTTTCCCAACCTGAACAGGAGCCTCTTGCATAGAAAGGAACCTAGTCCTGCCTCAAGGGTGACACCGAGTGCAGACGAAAATGCCGTTCCCACCATACGATGAAGGGCTACTTTCTCTCCAAGAGATAATTGAACCGGGCTTGACAGCCTACACCAATCCGAAACCTCACATGCCGAATTTGAGAGCGGAGTCAACTCAAAGAAAAAAGCTGCTCCTCTTAATAATGATGATCCACAATCACTGACAAGGGACCCGGTCTCATTCGAAACTAGAATGCTGAACTGAGAGATACTAAGACCTCGAAAGCATTTTCCTGACTTGCTAAAACGTTTTGGCCATCCAGTCTACTCGGTACCTTCGCGAACTTCGAAACGCGAGACCCTCCGCTCTGAGGTCCGTTTCCCATGGTAGCAAGTTCCTTTTGCACCCAAAGGACTCTCCTTGATGAACAAGGATATCCCGAAATGTCAAGTCTAAGGCCAGTCTCCCAACCGAAAATGTACCATAAACAATGGGCCGATTGCCCTGCATGGCTAGCCATCTGACATTACCATAAACACCAGTGCTTATTTAACAACAACAATCCACGAAAACCCAAAGTCCAGAGATTCAGCAAGAACTGTTAAAAAACTGTTAGTTTCTAGTATTCTCTGACTTGTGACTAACATGCTCCGTCCTGGAACATTGCAGCATGTTTGGTTTCGAACTATCACTGAAGATTTTTTACTGAGCCTTATATCTAGAAATCATAAAACTTTTCATTAATTAGACGGTTTTTCTGCTTTTTCCCCTCATTTTCCTCTAATTCTGAGCGCCTGGTCATTCTTCCCCTGTAACCCAAAATTACTTGTGAGATGAACTTTAAGGACATATATCTTTAAACAAGATAAAGTCTTGTCTTTTCTTTCGATGCTAGTCCGTACACAGGCTCCATAAACCAGAATGTCCAAAGAAGGACATGGTATAGTGACTATGGATGGATGCTCATATATAGTTGTTAATTAAGAGTTTCTTAGTGCCACCCATTATTTTTCTTTTTCACTTTTTCAGACTAGTTTAAATTTAAAAAAGTTCTAAAATATTAAATAATTATTAAATGATTACTTATAAAATGGTTGTAAAAAATTTAATGGCCGGAGTACCACTTAGTGTCTGCCTAAGGTAATTGCTTCATTTCAAAAACAATTTAAACTTAAATTAAAGTTACTTACAAAGGTATTAAAAATTAAAAATATAAAATTTTTGACGGGCTGTAAATTTGCATGCAAACAAAAGTCTCTTTAAGAAATATATTTAGCAGAGAAATCCTTCACCATATGAAAAAACAATATTCGTTTAGAGTATTTGCCAAGTCACTTTCCGACTGAGGGTTTCAAGTTGGAATATTTGTGTGGATAAAATATATTAATATGGCTTTTCGACTATAATTTTTTTATCCGTGGGTGGATCCGAAAATAACTTTTATTTAAAAATAAATAATATTAATTAAATATTATTAAGAAAACTGATTCTATAAAAAAATTCATTTGAATGAAACCGCGGTTCTCAGTCAGAACTTGATGCTGAACTAGATAGAAATTGATGCTGGCTTTCCAAACGATTTAAAGCATAATCTAACTGGTCACGTTTCGCAGAAACAGAATTTATTAATGTATTTTGAGGGGACATTTCAATAAAAGAGAATGATATCTAATAACAAAGATATCGAAGAAAGTAATGGCCGAGACTCAGCAACACAAAGGAACCACCCCAATACCGAGTGAGCTGATCCCATTTACAGAGGAGCACTTCCAACAACAGACCCACTAATCGAGGACCCAAGTTCGCCAATAGAAACGAGTCCTCTCGATATGGGGTCTCCTGCTTGAAAATATCTTTCCCGAAGAGATGTGTCTGAACTTACACCATACTTCTACGAGCCTAATCCTGAAATTGAAGACTGGTTCATGGCAGGACCCGTCTTTTATTCCTCTTGCTGCCCTCTCATCTCGGGCTCATGCCCTGCCACTCGGAGAACAAGGTCCTCACTGAGATCGTGTGAAACATTTGGTCTTAACTCGTACACCCCTTCCACTGAAAGCAACCCTCGCTAGGCCGATTGCTGGGCGGCAATTTGTTCCTCAAAGAAAGGCTGGATCTGTCAAATTCGAATGCCGCTAGGCTGATCAGCGCAAAGTCCACCCATACACTGATACCATTCCATGTCCAGATCAACTCATCAAACAGAGTGCTACTTTTAAACAAATAAGGCGTCAAAGTCAAGGACACAACAGAAGACTTTAAGAAGCTGTTCCTTTTAGTATTTTGCCCTCTTGACAACAACCTTTTCTTAATTAAGTTTTTGCAAATCATTTAAATTTCTTCTGCAGCCTGTTTTAAATCCACTGCAAAGCTGGAACTTTTTTTTGCTGCTTCTTCTTCCTCTCACTTTTCTATTTCTAGTAGACGTTATTTGGTTAGCAAGGCGTTACCTGGGTGTCAAGCTGTTAAGATATGTTTGTTAAAAAGATTAGTTGCTTTTCTTTCGACCTAATCCACCGGTTGGTCATAGACCAAAAAGTCAAAGATTATACGATATTAATAATAATTAGGTGAATAACTTTAAGGCCCCCTATTTCTATTTAATTTAATTCGATTGGTACCTGAATGAGGCACTTAAATGTTGAATATTTAGTTTTGCATTTATTATATAGGGTTAAAATGTAATGACCACAAGATTTCAAGACTAGGATTTGGATATAGTAATATGACGAAACTATTACATTAATAATGATAAACTTACAAAAGCTAAAAATCTATTAAAATTGAGGGTTTCATCTCCTCGCCACACAAAAAACCGGAACCAATCATTTAAGAGACGATTTTCCAAATCAATTCAATACTGCATGTCTTTTAGATAGGGTATTTGCCTATGTACACAGACTAGGTTCATTAGTATTAATGGAAGTGTTTCATAAATAATGTGACTTTGGAGACATAAATGTTCCTTTGGGAGAACTTGTGAAGGTACTTTATTAAAAAATTAAATATAAATAAAATAGTGGATAAACTAGTAAGCTCAAAAACTATTGAAAAGAAATCTGAATGGGTCTCTTGGACATGAATTGGGTTCTAACTAGATAATGTCGGCATCAAACAGGATTCTTGCTGATGTTCTCTCAGGGTTGCAGAGCAATTTAAATAAAAAGAATATGGCTGATGGAAAGAAATAATAGATGTAAATAGCTATAAAGCAACAACAGATTCTTATAGATAAATGCCAACCCACTCCACCTAAAAAAAAAGCGACCAATCACAGAGAACATCCCATTACAAGGAAGACCCAAGCACCTAGACTCTTAGTTTTCTTGAGATGGTTTCTGCCTGTGATAACACCGTCCTGAAATTGACTCGTGTGAACTCTTCATTCCAAAGAAGTGTATCCCTGTAACATAGAAACTACCCTTCAAGAGCTACCCTTTGGCTTTCTCCCAAGCTGACTCCTAAAGTGGAATCTCCGGGCTGAAGACCCGGGCCGTTCGGAGACAGTGGCAAGCCATGATGGAAATCAAGAATATCCGACTTCTAAAACAATTGCCACCAGTTCTCAAAACCCCGTCGCCCAACGAAGGCGGACTTCCTCGGATGGTCGATCTGATTGGTCAAGCACCTTTCACTAAACACAACTGACTTCTGGTACAAGAATAATCCAAACATGTAACTAACCAGTCCCAAAATCCGTTTATTAAATGGCCGTTGATGGAGCCACAAACATCAACCGAAAGGCTGATTCTTAAAAAGATCCAAACACTCCAAACAAAACACATTAAGAAACTTAAGAAAACTTACCCCTTCTAATTTTGCCTGCCTGGCAAATTCCTTCCTTGAACTTCACAGTTTGTTGCTGAATATATTTAAAGTTTTTCCCTTTAATATATAAAAATATAAGCTTGTCTAGATTGGATGGCTTTTGTCGTTCCCCTTTCTATTTTTTGTTTGGATGGACATTTTCTGTAACCCGAGGCTTCTTATTAGCCTGTGTGGCGATGTGTCCGAAAAAGGATTCTTTTTTATTCGATTAATAAATTGGTATAAAACCAGAATTAAAGAACATTATGTATTCGTAGGATGTCTGAATTGAGGCGTATATGGCTGCTAAAGTGGCTTTTTTTCATTACTAACTTAATTCGACTTGGTTTACCTGAAGATTGCTAAAAGTTTGAATAAATTTTATAGTTGACTTAAAATATGTGAGAAAATGTAAGATAATTTAGTAGAGACTTTTCTTGAGTCACGAACACTTCATAATACTTTTGTTATGCCTTGGTTTGGGGTACGATACGATTGTCCAGAAAAAGGTAACTCTTTATATATATATATATATATATATATATATATATATATATATATATATATATATAAATATAAAATATATATAAAAATATAAATTTATAGGTGAGATGAAAACTTTTAGATAAGCTCTATTAAAAAGAATTCTATTTTTGATAAAATGATATATTCTCTGTAATCTGGAGTGGTCTCTTGAGATCTGAGTGACCCAGCTTGTTGGAGTTGTGCTGAACTAAGTAGTAGAAATTTGTTGGATGGCTTGGTCATTTCCAAATTAACTAGGATTTTAAAGCATTAATTGCTGAACATTGGCTTACTCTTACAAGGGGATTTTCTTGCAGAAGAGCTAAAGAGATTTTGAGATATTAATGAATAAAAGTATATATTTGGACTGGAATGGACATATGTACAATATAATATGATTTGATAAATATGTTCAATGATCTATAAAATGCTAACATACAAGATATTTCTTGGTTGATATAGATAAGTAAAATAGAGTCCAGAGGAACTCCACGTTCAGCACACTAAATGAAGAAAAGCCCCGGGAACCCCAAATCATCTCGAGATGAGAGCTGATTCCCTATTTTTGACTCAAGAGGAATGCAACTTTCCACAAGCACCTGAACAGGAGGCCTCTCTTAGCTATAGATATCTGGGAGGGACCCTGAGTTTCCTGCCTCAAGTGGAATGAACACCGAGATGCCATGACTCGAAATATGGCCGGATTTCCCTCCAGTGACTTGAATGAAGGCTAGTCTTTCATCTCCCAAGATGAAGAGATGGGTGAATCCCCTGTGGAGACATTAGACAAGGCGCTAGTTCCCCGACTCATCTCGACAGGAGGCCTCACATCCCCTTGAAATTTGGAGAGGAACTTGGAGTTCAATGCGTCCAAAGGACAAAAAGCCTGACTCCTCTTAATAATTGATAGGAATCCGACAATCACTGTGGGAACTGAAAGGGACCCTGGGTCTCAAGTCTCACCGAAAGAGGCATCCAGATTGCCCTGCCAAGCCTCGATGAGAATAGCGAAGAGTCCCTCGCAACTAGACATGAGTCCTGACTTCGCTGAACAAACTCGAATTTTGAAGGGCCATCCAAGTTCTAACTCGAGAATACACCCCTGCTTCCCGCCGCAACTCGAGAAAAACGGCGAGACTTTCCCCTCGCCGGCTGATGAGGTCCGATTCTCCTGCATTGGGTGCAGAGCAATTCCTTGTTCCACATCAAACACGAAAGGAGCCTGGACTTCCTGGATGGAACAAGAGATAATCCCAAAGAACACTGTCACAAGTCTAAAGGGGCCCTGAGGTCACCGCAGCAACACGAAACAGATCCGTATACCCATAATCCACTCAAGATGAGGCCCGATTGCCCTGCATTGGCTCCAGAGCCATCCTACATTACCCATCAAACACGAGAAGTGGCTTGACTTCCTTTAAACAACAACAGAGAATCCACGAGAACACCGTCCAAAGTCCAGAGGAACACCAAGTTCAGCAGAGCAACTTTTTAAGAAAAAACTGCTTAGTCCCCCTTCCCCTTTCTTGAGATATGGTTGGTCTCCTGACCTTGTGACTAACATTACTCCTTGTTCCCTTGGGAACCATTGCAGCATGTTTGGTTTGCTGAACTCTATCATTCCTGAAAGAAGTTTCTTGTACTGCAGCCTGTATATACTCATAGAAAAATCATGAAAGCACCTTTGTTCCATTAGAGCTTAGGACCCCGGGTCTTTTTTTGTCTCTGTCTCTCTTTCTCTCTCTCTCTCTATCTTTTTCTGGCTGACTTTCTGGAGCGTGGAGACCCGTCGTGCTCACTTTTCTTCCCGGGCTTGTAAGACCCACCCAAGAGGGAGCCTGTTACCTTGGTGAGTGATGCAAAGCCCTGTGTCAAGGACAATATTGGTCCTTTGTGTAAACCAAGGGATATCAGCCTCCTTGTCTCTTTTACTTTCTGATCGCTAAGTCCGTACCACCAGGTTCCGGTCCATTAAAGGACCCCAGAAAATGTGGCCAAAGAACAGGGACACTGGTATACGTGATCTATCGGTAGGAGTGACTCATGGACATATTGAGGTCTGTAAATACTAAGGCTTGGCTTCAAAGGCTGGCCAGCCCCATTATTTTTCTACTTTACTTCACCACTTCTTTACATTTCAGGGACTTCTGGTTTCACGCCAATGAATAGAGGCTTGCCTTCAAACAGTAGTTGAACATAATCCTTAGTTTCCTCATAAATGCAGTTTTGACTTATAAATATGGGTCCGGGTCAAAGAAAATGTTAAATGAGCAGCCAAACAAGGAAAGACTATTCCAACTGATCTAAGGCTGTAATTCTGCCTTTTAAAGGTATATTCTAGCCCTTCCAATATTCAGCAACAGACAAAACACTTATTATAAACATATAAATTAAATGATTAAACTTTACAAAAGGCTCAATTAAAACATTACAAAATATCTCAAAATTTTCTTGCTAGCCCTGCCCTGGCTGTTCCAAATGCTTCTCCTCTGCCAACAGTCGCAACACCAAAAGTCTCTTTGTTGGAACCTAATGAAAAGTTACATTAATTTTTAAGCTAGACTAGATAATGCTTCTTCCCATACTCTAATCAATGTATCTAAAATTATCTAAGTTTCAATGTATGTTTCTGTTTTTAGATAGTGTGGAGTTAATGGGCTCTATTTGGTTTCAGCATTTCACGACCTGAAGGGTGTTCAAAGTTGGGTATAATGTTTATTTAATTGTGAATGTGATTTCAATATAATTATATGTTAATTTAGTAGAGACTTTTCTTGAGTCACGAACACTTCATAATACTTTTGTTATGCCTTGGTTTGGGGTACGATACGATTGTCCAGAAAAAGGTAACTCTTTTATATATATATATATATATATATATATATATATATATATATATATATATATATAATATATATATAAAAATATAAATTTATAGGTGAGATGAAAACTTTTAGATAAGCTCTATTAAAAAGAATTCTATTTTTGATAAAATGATATATTCTCTGTAATCTGGAGTGGTCTCTTGAGATCTGAGTGACCCAGCTTGTTGGAGTTGTGCTGAACTAAGTAGTAGAAATTTGTTGGATGGCTTGGTCATTTCCAAATTAACTAGGATTTTAAAGCATTAATTGCTGAACATTGGCTTACTCTTACAAGGGGATTTTCTTGCAGAAGAGCTAAAGAGATTTTGAGATATTAATGAATAAAAGTATATATTTGGACTGGAATGGACATATGTACAATATAATATGATTTGATAAATATGTTCAATGATCTATAAAATGCTAACATACAAGATATTTCTTGGTTGATATAGATAAGTAAAATAGAGTCCAGAGGAACTCCACGTTCAGCACACTACATGAAGAAAAGCCCCGGGAACCCCAAATCATCTCGAGATGAGAGCTGATTCCCTATTTTTGACTCAAGAGGAATGCAACTTTCCACAAGCACCTGAACAGGAGGCCTCTCTTAGCTATAGATATCTGGGAGGGACCCTGAGTTTCCTGCCTCAAGTGGAATGAACACCGAGATGCCATGACTCGAAATATGGCCGGATTTCCCTCCAGTGACTTGAATGAAGGCTAGTCTTTCATCTCCCAAGATGAAGAGATGGGTGAATCCCCTGTGGAGACATTAGACAAGGCGCTAGTTCCCCGACTCATCTCGACAGGAGGCCTCACATCCCCTTGAAATTTGGAGAGGAACTTGGAGTTCAATGCGTCCAAAGGACAAAAAGCCTGACTCCTCTTAATAATTGATAGGAATCCGACAATCACTGTGGGAACTGAAAGGGACCCTGGGTCTCAAGTCTCACCGAAAGAGGCATCCAGATTGCCCTGCCAAGCCTCGATGAGAATAGCGAAGAGTCCCTCGCAACTAGACATGAGTCCTGACTTCGCTGAACAAACTCGAATTTTGAAGGGCCATCCAAGTTCTAACTCGAGAATACACCCCTGCTTCCCGCCGCAACTCGAGAAAAACGGCGAGACTTTCCCCTCGCCGGCTGATGAGGTCCGATTCTCCTGCATTGGGTGCAGAGCAATTCCTTGTTCCACATCAAACACGAAAGGAGCCTGGACTTCCTGGATGGAACAAGAGATAATCCCAAAGAACACTGTCACAAGTCTAAAGGGGCCCTGAGGTCACCGCAGCAACACGAAACAGATCCGTATACCCATAATCCACTCAAGATGAGGCCCGATTGCCCTGCATTGGCTCCAGAGCCATCCTACATTACCCATCAAACACGAGAAGTGGCTTGACTTCCTTTAAACAACAACAGAGAATCCACGAGAACACCGTCCAAAGTCCAGAGGAACACCAAGTTCAGCAGAGCAACTTTTTAAGAAAAAACTGCTTAGTCCCCTTCCCCTTTCTTGAGATATGGTTGGTCTCCTGACCTTGTGACTAACATTACTCCTTGTTCCCTTGGGAACCATTGCAGCATGTTTGGTTTGCTGAACTCTATCATTCCTGAAAGAAGTTTCTTGTACTGCAGCCTGTATATACTCATAGAAAAATCATGAAAGCACCTTTGTTCCATTAGAGCTTAGGACCCCGGGTCTTTTTTTGTCTCTGTCTCTCTTTCTCTCTCTCTCTCTATCTTTTTCTGGCTGACTTTCTGGAGCGTGGAGACCCGTCGTGCTCACTTTTCTTCCCGGGCTTGTAAGACCCACCCAAGAGGGAGCCTGTTACCTTGGTGAGTGATGCAAGCCCTGTGTCAAGGACAATATTGGTCCTTTGTGTAAACCAAGGGATATCAGCCTCCTTGTCTCTTTTACTTTCTGATCGCTAAGTCCGTACCACCAGGTTCCGGTCCATTAAAGGACCCCAGAAAATGTGGCCAAAGAACAGGGACACTGGTATACGTGATCTATCGGTAGGAGTGACTCATGGACATATTGAGGTCTGTAAATACTAAGGCTTGGCTTCAAAGGCTGGCCAGCCCCATTATTTTTCTACTTTACTTCACCACTTCTTTACATTTCAGGGACTTCTGGTTTCACGCCAATGAATAGAGGCTTGCCTTCAAACAGTAGTTGAACATAATCCTTAGTTTCCTCATAAATGCAGTTTTGACTTATAAATATGGGTCCGGGTCAAAGAAAATGTTAAATGAGCAGCCAAACAAGGAAAGACTATTCCAACTGATCTAAGGCTGTAATTCTGCCTTTTAAAGGTATATTCTAGCCCTTCCAATATTCAGCAACAGACAAAACACTTATTATAAACATATAAATTAAATGATTAAACTTTACAAAAGGCTCAATTAAAACATTACAAAATATCTCAAAATTTTCTTGCTAGCCCTGCCCTGGCTGTTCCAAATGCTTCTCCTCTGCCAACAGTCGCAACACCAAAAGTCTCTTTGTTGGAACCTAATGAAAAGTTACATTAATTTTTAAGCTAGACTAGATAATGCTTCTTCCCATACTCTAATCAATGTATCTAAAATTATCTAAGTTTCAATGTATGTTTCTGTTTTTAGATAGTGTGGAGTTAATGGGCTCTATTTGGTTTCAGCATTTCACGACCTGAAGGGTGTTCAAAGTTGGGTATAATGTTTATTTAATTGTGAATGTGATTTCAATATAATTATATGTTAATTTAGTAGAGACTTTTCTTGAGTCACGAACACTTCATAATATTTTTGTTATGCCTTGGTTTGGGGTACGATACGATTGTCCAGAAAAAAAAAGGTAACTATCTATATATATATATATATATATATATATATATATATATATATATATATATATATATAATATAAATATATATATAAAAATATAAATTTATAGGTGAGATGAAAACTTTTAGATAAGCTCTATTAAAAAGAATTCTATTTTTGATAAAATGATATATTCTCTGTAATCTGGAGTGGTCTCTTGAGATCTGAGTGACCCAGCTTGTTGGAGTTGTGCTGACCTAAGTAGTAGAAATTTGTTGGATGGCTTGGTCATTTCCAAATTAACTAGGATTTTAAAGCATTAATTGCTGAACATTGGCTTACTCTTACAAGGGGATTTTCTTGCAGAAGAGAGCTAAAGAGATTTTGAGATATTAATGAATAAAAGTATATATATTTGGACTGGAATGGACATATGTACAATATAATATGATTTGATAAATATGTTCAATGATCTATAAAATGCTAACATACAAGATATTTCTTGGTTGATATAGATAAGTAAAATAGAGTCCAGAGGAAACTCCACGTTCAGCACACTAAATGAAGAAAAGCCCCGGGAAACCCCAAATCATCTCGAGATGAGAGCTGATTCCCTATTTTTGACTCAAGAGAATGCAACTTTCCACAAGCACCTGAACAGGAGGCCTCTCTTAGCTATAGATATCTGGGAGGGACCCTGAGTTTCCTGCCTCAAGTGGAATGAACACCGAGATGCCATGACTCGAAATATGGCCGGATTTCCCTCCAGTGACTTGAATGAAGGCTAGTCTTTCATCTCCCAAGATGAAGAGATGGGTGAATCCCCTGTGGAGACATTAGACAAGGCGCTAGTTCCCCGACTCATCTCGACAGGAGGCCTCACATCCCCTTGAAAATTTGGAGAGGAACTTTGGAGTTCAATGCGTCCAAAGGACAAAAAGCCTGACTCCTCTTAATAATTGATAGGAATCCGACAATCACTGTGGGAACTGAAAGGGACCCTGGGTCTCAAGTCTCACCGAAAGAGGCATCCAGATTGCCCTGCCAAGCCTCGATGTGAATAGCGAAGAGTCCCTCGCAACTAGACATGAGTCCTGACTTCGCTGAACAAACTCGAATTTTGAAGGGCCATCCAAGTTCTAACTCGAGAATACACCCCTGCTTCCCGCCGCAACTCGAGAAAAACGGCGAGACTTTCCCCTCGCCGGCTGATGAGGTCCGATTCTCCTGCATTGGGTGCAGAGCAATTCCTTGTTTCCACATCAAACACGAAAGGAGCCTGGACTTCCTGGATGGAACAAGAGATAATCCCAAAGAACACTGTCACAAGTCTAAAGGGGCCCTGAGGTCACCGCAGCAACACGAAACAGATCCGTATACCCATAATCCACTCAAGATGAGGCCCGATTGCCCTGCATTGGCTCCAGAGCCATCCTACATTACCCATCAAACACGAGAAGTGGCTTGACTTCCTTTAAACAACAACAGAGAATCCACGAGAACACCGTCCAAAGTCCAGAGGAACACCAAGTTCAGCAGAGCAACTTTTTAAAAAAAAACTGCTTAGTCCCCTTCCCCTTTCTTGAGATATGGTTGGTCTCCTGACCTTGTGACTAACATTATCCTTGTTCCCTTGGGAACCGTTTGCAGCATGTTTGGTTTGCTGAACTCTATCATT
>JAJLRB010004770.1:0-31703 GCA_020976825.1 Odocoileus hemionus
TTCTCGTGGATTCTCTGTTGTTGTTTAAAGGAAAGTTAAAGCCACTTCTCGTGTTTGATGGGTAATGTAGGATGGGCTCTGGAGCCAATGCAGGACCCAATCGGGCCTCATCTTGAGTGGATTATGGGGTACTTACGAATCTGTTTCGTTTTTGCTACGGTGGACCTCAGGTCCCCTTTAGACTTGTGACAGAGTGTTTTCTTTGGGATTATCTCTTGTTCCATCCAGGAAGTCCAGGCTCCTTTCGTGTTTGATGTGGAACAAGGAATTGCTCTGCACCCAATGCAGGGGAATCGGACCTCATCAGCCGGCGAGGGGAAAGTCTCGCCGTTTTTCCTCGAGTTGCGGCGGGAAGCAGGGGTGTATTCTCGAGTTAGAACTTGGATGGCCCTTCAAAATTCGAGTTTGTTCAGCGAATGTCAGGTACTCATGTCTAAGTTGCGAGGACTCTTCGCTATTCTCATCGAGGCTTGGCAGGGCAATCTGGATGCCTCTTTCGGTGAGACTTGAGACCCAGGGGTCCCTTTCAGTGAGATCCCACAGTGATTGTCGGATCCTATCAATTATTAAGAGGAGTCAGCTTTTTGGTCCTTGGGGACGCATTGAACTCCAAGTTCCTCTCGAAATTTCAAGGGGATGTGAGGCCTCCTGTCGAGATGAGTCGGGGACTAGCGCTTTCTCTACTAGTCCTCCACAGGGGATTCACCCCATCTCTTCATCTTGGGAGATGAAAGACTAGCCTGCATTCAAGTCACTGGAGGGAAATCCGCCATATTTCGAGTCATGGGCATCTCGGTGTTCATTCCACTTGAGGCTAGGAAACTCAGGGTCCCTCTCAGATATCTATAGCTAAGAGAGGCCTCCTGTTCAGGTGCTTGTGGAAAGTTGCATTCCTCTTGAGTCAAAAATTAGGAATCAGCTCTCTCGAGATGATTTGGGGTTCCCGGATGCTTTTCTCATTTTGGTGTGCTGAACTTGGAGTTCCTCTGGACTCTATTTTACTTATCTATATCAACCAAGAAATATCTTGTATGTTAGTCATTTTATAGATCATTGAACATATTTATCAAAATCATATTATATTGTACATATGTTCCATTCCAGTCCAAATATATTACTTTTATTCATTAATATATCTCAAAATCTTTACTCTTCTGCAAGAAAATCCCTTAAGAGGTAAGCCAATGTTCAGCAATTAATGCTTTAAAATCCTAATTAATTTGGAAATGACCAAGCCATCCAACAAATTTCTACTACTTAGTTCAGCACAACTCCAACAAGCTGGGTCACTCAGATCTCAAGAGACCACTCCAGATTACAGAGAATATATCATTTTATCAAAAATAGAATTCTTTTAATAGAGCCTTATCTAAAAGTTTTCATCTCACCTATAAATTTTATATATATTTATATTATATATATGTATTATTAATATATATATATATATATATATATATTTAGTAATATATATATATAAAGAGTTACCTTTTTCTGGACAATGTATATCGTACCCCAAACCAAGGCATAACAAAAGTATTATAAAATGTTCATGACTCAAGAAAAGTCTCTACTAAATTAAACAAATAATTATATTGAAATTCACATTCACAATTAAATAAACATTATACCCAACTTTGAACACCCTTCAGTTCGTGAAATGCTGAAACCAAATAGAAGCCCATTAACTCCCACACTATCTAAAAAACAGAAACATACATTGAAACTTAGATAATTTTAGATACATTGATTAGAGTATGGGAAGAAGCATTATCTAGTCTAGCTTAAAAATTAATGTAACTTTTCATTAGGTTCCAACAAAAGACTTTTGGTGTTGCGACTGTTGGCAGAGGAGAAGCATTTGGAACAGCCAGGGCAGGGCTAGCAAGAAAATTTTGAGATATTTTGTAATGTTTTAATTGAGCCTTTTGTAAAGTTTAATCATTTAATTTATATGTTTATAATAAGTGTTTTGTCTGTTGCTGAATATTGGAAGGGCTAGAATATACCTTTTAAAAGGCAGAATTACAGCCTTAGATCAGTTGGAATTGTCTTTCCTTGTTTGGCTCTCATTTTTAACATTTTCTTTGACCCGGACCCATATTTATAAGTCAAAAACTGCATTTATGAGGAAAACTAAGGATTATGTTCAACTACTGTTTGAAGGCAAGCCTCTATTCATTGGCGTGAAACCAGAAGTCCCTGAAATGTAAAGAAGTGGTGAAGTAAAGTAGAAAAATAATGGGGCTGGCCAGCCTTTGAAGCCAAGCCTTAGTATTTACAGACCTCAATTATGTCCATGAGTCACTCCTACCGATAGAGCACGTATACCAGTGTCCCTGTTCTTTGGCCACATTTTTCTGGGGTCCTTTAATGGACCGGAACCTGGTGGTACGGACTTAGCGATCAGAAAGTAAAAGAGACAAGGAGGCTGATATCCCTTGGTTTACACAAAGGACCAATATTGTCCTTGACACAGGGCTTGCATCACTCACCAAGGTACAGGCACCCTCTTGGGTGGGTCTTACAAGCCCTGCAGAAAAAGTGAGCACGACGGGTCTCCACGCTCCAGAAAGTCAGCCAGAAAAAGAGAGAGAGAGAGAGAAAGAGAGAGAGAGACAAAAAAAGACCCGGGTCCTAAGCTCTAATGGAACAAAGGTGCTTTCATGATTTTTCTATGAGTATATACAGGCTGCAGTACAAGAAACTTCTTTCAGGAATGATAGAGTTCAGCAAACCAAACATACTGCAACGGTTCCCAAGGGAACAAGGAGTAATGTTAGTCACAAGGTCAGGAGACCAACCATATCTCAAGAAAGGGGAAGGGGACTAAGCAGTTTTTTTCTTAAAACGTTGCTCTGCTGAAACTTGGTGTTCCTCTGGACTTTGGACGGTGTTCTCGTGGATTCTCTGTTGTTGTTTAAAGGAAGTCAAGCCACTTCTCGTGTTTGATGGGTAATGTAGGATGGCTCTGGAGCCAATGCAGGGCAATCGGGCCTCATCTTGAGTGGATTATGGGTATACGGATCTGTTTCGTGTTGCTGCGGTGACCTCAGGGCCCCTTTAGACTTGTGACAGTGTTCTTTGGGATTATCTCTTGTTCCATCCAGGAAGTCCAGGCTCCTTTCGTGTTTGATGTGGAACAAGGAATTGCTCTGCACCCAATGCAGGGGAATCGGACCTCATCAGCCGGCGAGGGGGAAGTCTCGCCGTTTTTCTCGAGTTGCGGCGGGAAGCAGGGGTGTATTCTCGAGTTAGAACTTGGATGGCCCTTCAAAATTCGAGTTTGTTCAGCGAAGTCAGGACTCATGTCTAGTTGCGAGGGACTCTTCGCTATTCTCATCGAGGCTTGGCAGGGGGCAATCTGGATGCCTCTTTCGGTGAGACTTGAGACCCAGGGTCCCTTTCAGTTCCCACAGTGATTGTCGGATTCCTATCAATTATTAAGAGGAGTCAGGCTTTTTGTCCTTTGGACGCATTGAACTCCAAGTTCCTCTCGAAATTTCAAGGGGATGTGAGGCCTCCTGTCGAGATGAGTCGGGGAACTAGCGCTTTCTCTAATGTCTCCACAGGGGATTCACCCATCTCTTCATCTTGGGAGATGAAAGACTAGCCTGCATTCAAGTCACTGGAGGGAAATCCGGCCATATTTCGAGTCATGGCATCTCGGTGTTCATTCCACTTGAGGCAGGAAACTCAGGGTCCCTCTCAGATATCTATAGCTAAGAGAGGCCTCCTGTTCAGGTGCTTGTGGAAAGTTGCATTCCTCTTGAGTCAAAAATAGGGAATCAGCTCTCATCTCGAGATGATTTGGGGTTCCCGGGGCTTTTCTTCATTTGGTGTGCTGAACTTGGAGTTCCTCTGGACTCTATTTTACTTATCTATATCAACCAAGAAATATCTTGTATGTTAGCATTTTATAGATCATTGAACATATTTATCAAATCATATTATATTGTACATATGTCCATTCCAGTCCAAATATATACTTTTATTCATTAATATCTCAAAATCTCTTTAGCTCTTCTGCAAGAAAATCCCCTTGTAAGAGTAAGCCAATGTTCAGCAATTAATGCTTTAAAATCCTAGTTAATTTGGAAATGACCAAGCCATCCAACAAATTTCTACTACTTAGTTCAGCACAACTCCAACAAGCTGGGTCACTCAGATCTCAAGAGACCACTCCAGATTACAGAGAATATATCATTTTATCAAAAATAGAATTCTTTTTAATAGAGCTTATCTAAAAGTTTTCATCTCACCTATAAATTTATATTTTTATATATATATATATATTTATATTATATATATATATATATATATATATATATATATATATATATATATATATATAAGAGTTACCTTTTTCTGGACAATCGTATCGTACCCCAAACCAAGGCATAACAAAAGTATTATAAAATGTTCATGACTCAAGAAAAGTCTCTACTAAATTAACAAATAATTATATTGAAATCACATTCACAATTAAATAAACATTATACCCAACTTTGAACACCCTTCAGTTCGTGAAATGCTGAAACCAAATAGAGCCCATTAACTCCACACTATCTAAAAACAGAAACATACATTGAAACTTAGATAATTTTAGATACATTGATTAGAGTATGGGAAGAAGCATTATCTAGTCTAGCTTAAAAATTAATGTAACTTTTCATTAGGTTCCAACAAAGAGACTTTTGGTGTTGCGACTGTTGGCAGAGGAGAAGCATTTGGAACAGCCAGGGCAGGGCTAGCAAGAAAATTTTGAGATATTTTGTAATGTTTTAATTGAGCCTTTTGTAAAGTTTAATCATTTAATTTATATGTTTATAATAAGTGTTTTGTCTGTTGCTGAATATTGGAAGGGCTAGAATATACCTTTAAAAGGCAGAATTACAGCCTTAGATCAGTTGGAATAGTCTTTCCTTGTTTGGCTGCTCATTTAACATTTTCTTTGACCCGGACCCATATTTATAAGTCAAAACTGCATTTATGAGGAAACTAAGGATTATGTTCAACTACTGTTTGAAGGCAAGCCTCTATTCATTGGCGTGAAACCAGAAGTCCCTGAAATGTAAAGAAGTGGTGAAGTAAAGTAGAAAAATAATGGGGCTGGCCAGCCTTTGAAGCCAAGCCTTAGTATTTACAGACCTCAATATGTCCATGAGTCACTCCTACCGATAGAGCACGTATACCAGTGTCCCTGTTCTTTGGCCACATTTTCTGGGGTCCTTTAATGGACCGGAACCTGGTGGTACGGACTTAGCGATCAGAAAGTAAAAGAGACAAGGAGGCTGATATCCCTTGGTTTACACAAAGGACCAATATTGTCCTTGACACAGGGCTTGCATCACTCACCAAGTACCAGGCACCCTCTTGGGTGGGTCTTACAAGCCCGGGCAGAAAAGTGAGCACGACGGGTCTCCACGCTCCAGAAAGTCAGCCAGAAAAGATAGAGAGAGAGAGAGAAAGAGAGAGAGAGACAAAAAAAGACCCGGGGTCCTAAGCTCTAATGGAACAAAGGTGCTTTCATGATTTTTCTATGAGTATATACAGGCTGCAGTACAAGAAACTTCTTTCAGGAATGATAGAGTTCAGCAAACCAAACATGCTGCAACGGTTCCCAAGGGAACAAGGAGTAATGTTAGTCACAAGGTCAGGAGACCAACCATATCTCAAGAAAGGGGAAGGGGACTAAGCAGTTTTTTCTTAAAAAGTTGCTCTGCTGAACTTGGTGTTCCTCTGGACTTTGGACGGTGTTCTCGTGGATTCTCTGTTGTTGTTTAAAGGAAGTCAAGCCACTTCTCGTGTTTGATGGGTAATGTAGGATGGCTCTGGAGCCAATGCAGGGCAATCGGCCTCATCTTGAGTGGATTATGGGTATACGGATCTGTTTCGTGTTGCTGCGGTGACCTCAGGGCCCCTTTAGACTTGTGACAGTGTTCTTTGGGATTATCTCTTGTTCCATCCAGGAAGTCCAGGCTCCTTTCGTGTTTGATGTGGAACAAGGAATTGCTCTGCACCCAATGCAGGGGAATCGGACCTCATCAGCCGGCGAGGGGGAAGTCTCGCCGTTTTTCTCGAGTTGCGGCGGGAAGCAGGGGTGTATTCTCGAGTTAGAACTTGGATGGCCCTTCAAAATTCGAGTTTGTTCAGCGAAGTCAGGACTCATGTCTAGTTGCGAGGGACTCTTCGCTATTCTCATCGAGGCTTGGCAGGGCAATCTGGATGCCTCTTTCGGTGAGACTTGAGACCCAGGGTCCCTTTCAGTTCCCACAGTGATTGTCGGATTCCTATCAATTATTAAGAGGAGTCAGGCTTTTTGTCCTTTGGACGCATTGAACTCCAAGTTCCTCTCGAAATTTCAAGGGGATGTGAGGCCTCCTGTCGAGATGAGTCGGGGAACTAGCGCCTTCTCTAAAGTCTCCACAGGGGATTCACCCATCTCTTCATCTTGGGAGATGAAAGACTAGCCTGCATTCAAGTCACTGGAGGGAAATCCGGCCATATTTCGAGTCATGGCATCTCGGTGTTCATTCCACTTGAGGCAGGAAACTCAGGGTCCCTCTCAGATATCTATAGCTAAGAGAGGCCTCCTGTTCAGGTGCTTGTGGAAAGTTGCATTCCTCTTGAGTCAAAAATAGGGAATCAGCTCTCATCTCGAGATGATTTGGGGTTCCCGGGGCTTTTCTTCATTTGTGTGCTGAACTGGAGTTCCTCTGGACTCTATTTTACTTATCTATATCAACCAAGAAATATCTTGTATGTTAGCATTTTATAGATCATTGAACATATTTATCAAATCATATTATATTTGTACATATGTCCATTCCAGTCCAAATATATACTTTTATTCATTAATATCTCAAAATCTCTTTAGCTCTTCTGCAAGAAAATCCCCTTGTAAGAGTAAGCCAATGTTCAGCAATTAATGCTTTAAAATCCTAGTTAATTTGGAAATGACCAAGCCATCCAACAAATTTCTACTACTTAGTTCAGCACAACTCCAACAAGCTGGGTCACTCAGATCTCAAGAGACCACTCCAGATTACAGAGAATATATCATTTTATCAAAAATAGAATTCTTTTTAATAGAGCTTATCTAAAAGTTTTCATCTCACCTATAAATTTATTTTTATTTTTTATATATTTATATATATATATATATATATATATATATATATATATATATATATATATATATATATAAAGTTTACCTTTTTCTGGACAATCGTATCGTACCCCAAACCAAGGCATAACAAAAGTATTATAAAATGTTCGTGACTCAAGAAAAGTCTCTACTAAATTAACAAATAATTATATTGAAATCACATTCACAATTAAATAAACATTATACCCAACTTTGAACACCCTTCAGTTCGTGAAATGCTGAAACCAAATAGAGCCCATTAACTCCACACTATCTAAAAACAGAAACATACATTGAAACTTAGATAATTTTAGATACATTGATTAGAGTATGGGAAGAAGCATTATCTAGTCTAGCTTAAAAATTAATGTAACTTTTCATTAGGTTCCAACAAAGAGACTTTTGGTGTTGCGACTGTTGGCAGAGGAGAAGCATTTGGAACAGCCAGGGCAGGGCTAGCAAGAAAATTTTGAGATATTTTGTAATGTTTTAATTGAGCCTTTTGTAAAGTTTAATCATTTAATTTATATGTTTATAATAAGTGTTTTGTCTGTTGCTGAATATTGGAAGGGCTAGAATATACCTTTAAAAGGCAGAATTACAGCCTTAGATCAGTTGGAATAGTCTTTCCTTGTTTGGCTGCTCATTTAACATTTTCTTTGACCCGGACCCATATTTATAAGTCAAAACTGCATTTATGAGGAAACTAAGGATTATGTTCAACTACTGTTTGAAGGCAAGCCTCTATTCATTGGCGTGAAACCAGAAGTCCCTGAAATGTAAAGAAGTGGTGAAGTAAAGTAGAAAAATAATGGGGCTGGCCAGCCTTTGAAGCCAAGCCTTAGTATTTACAGACCTCAATATGTCCATGAGTCACTCCTACCGATAGAGCACGTATACCAGTGTCCCTGTTCTTTGGCCACATTTTCTGGGGTCCTTTAATGGACCGGAACCTGGTGGTACGGACTTAGCGATCAGAAAGTAAAAGAGACAAGGAGGCTGATATCCCTTGGTTTACACAAAGGACCAATATTGTCCTTGACACAGGGCTTGCATCACTCACCAAGGTAACAGGCTCCCTCTTGGGTGGGTCTTACAAGCCCGGGCAGAAAAGTGAGCACGACGGGTCTCCACGCTCCAGAAAGTCAGCCAGAAAAAGATAGAGAGAGAGAGAGAGAGAGAGAGAGAAAAAAAGACCCGGGGTCCTAAGCTCTAATGGAACAAAGGTGCTTTCATGATTTTTCTATGAGTATATACAGGCTGCAGTACAAGAAACTTCTTTCAGGAATGATAGAGTTCAGCAAACCAAACATGCTGCAACGGTTCCCAAGGGAACAAGGAGTAATGTTAGTCACAAGGTCAGGAGACCAACCATATCTCAAGAAAGGGGAAGGGGACTAAGCAGTTTTTTCTTAAAAAGTTGCTCTGCTGAACTTGGTGTTCCTCTGGACTTTGGACGGTGTTCTCGTGGATTCTCTTGTTGTTTTTAAAGGAAGTCAAGCCACTTCTCGTGTTTGATGGGTAATGTAGGATGGCTCTGGAGCCAATGCAGGGCAATCGGGCCTCATCTTGAGTGGATTATGGGTATACGGATCTGTTTCGTGTTGCTGCGGTGACCTCAGGGCCCCTTTAGACTTGTGACAGTGTTCTTTGGGATTATCTCTTGTTCCATCCAGGAAGTCCAGGCTCCTTTCGTGTTTGATGTGGAACAAGGAATTGCTCTGCACCCAATGCAGGAGAATCGGACCTCATCAGCCGGCGAGGGGAAGTCTCGCCGTTTTTCTCGAGTTGCGGCGGGAAGCAGGGGTGTATTCTCGAGTTAGAACTTGGATGGCCCTTCAAAATTCGAGTTTGTTCAGCGAAGTCAGGACTCATGTCTAGTTGCGAGGGACTCTTCGCTATTCTCATCGAGGCTTGGCAGGGCAATCTGGATGCCTCTTTCGGTGAGACTTGAGACCCAGGGTCCCTTTCAGTTCCCACAGTGATTGTCGGATTCCTATCAATTATTAAGAGGAGTCAGGCTTTTTGTCCTTTGGACGCATTGAACTCCAAGTTCCTCTCCAAATTTCAAGGGGATGTGAGGCCTCCTGTCGAGATGAGTCGGGGAACTAGCGCCTTCTCTAATGTCTCCACAGGGGATTCACCCATCTCTTCATCTTGGGAGATGAAAGACTAGCCTGCATTCAAGTCACTGGAGGGAAATCCGGCCATATTTCGAGTCATGGCATCTCGGTGTTCATTCCACTTGAGGCAGGAAACTCAGGGTCCCTCTCAGATATCTATAGCTAAGAGAGGCCTCCTGTTCAGGTGCTTGTGGAAAGTTGCATTCCTCTTGAGTCAAAAATAGGGAATCAGCTCTCATCTCGAGATGATTTGGGGTTCCCGGGGCTTTTCTTCATTTGGTGTGCTGAACGTGGAGTTCCTCTGGACTCTATTTTACTTATCTATATCAACCAAGAAATATCTTGTATGTTAGCATTTTATAGATCATTGAACATATTTATCAAATCATATTATATTGTACATATGTCCATTCCAGTCCAAATATATACTTTTATTCATTAATATCTCAAAATCTCTTTAGCTCTTCTGCAAGAAAATCCCCTTGTAAGAGTAAGCCAATGTTCAGCAATTAATGCTTTAAAATCCTAGTTAATTTGGAAATGACCAAGCCATCCAACAAATTTCTACTACTTAGTTCAGCACAACTCCAACAAGCTGGGTCACTCAGATCTCAAGAGACCACTCCAGATTACAGAGAATATATCATTTTATCAAAAATAGAATTCTTTTTAATAGAGCTTATCTAAAAGTTTTCATCTCACCTATAAATTTATATTTTTATATATATTTATATTTATATTTATATATATATATATATATATATATATATATATATATATATATATATATATATATATATAAAGAGTTACCTTTTTCTGGACAATCGTATCGTACCCCAAACCAAGGCATAACAAAAGTATTATAAAAATGTTCGTGACTCAAGAAAAGTCTCTACTAAATTAACAAATAATTATATTGAAATCACATTCACAATTAAATAAACATTATACCCAACTTTGAACACCCTTCAGTTCGTGAAATGCTGAAACCAAATAGAGCCCATTAACTCCACACTATCTAAAAACAGAAACATACATTGAAACTTAGATAATTTTAGATACATTGATTAGAGTATGGGAAGAAGCATTATCTAGTCTAGCTTAAAAATTAATGTAACTTTTCATTAGGTTCCAACAAAGAGACTTTTGGTGTTGCGACTGTTGGCAGAGGAGAAGCATTTGGAACAGCCAGGGCAGGGCTAGCAAGAAAATTTTGAGATATTTTGTAATGTTTTAATTGAGCCTTTTGTAAAGTTTAATCATTTAATTTATATGTTTATAATAAGTGTTTTGTCTGTTGCTGAATATTGGAAGGGCTAGAATATACCTTTAAAAGGCAGAATTACAGCCTTAGATCAGTTGGAATAGTCTTTTCTTGTTTGGCTGCTCATTTAACATTTTCTTTGACCCGGACCCATATTTATAAGTCAAAACTGCATTTATGAGGAAACTAAGGATTATGTTCAACTACTGTTTGAAGGCAAGCCTCTATTCATTGGCGTGAAACCAGAAGTCCCTGAAATGTAAAGAAGTGGTGAAGTAAAGTAGAAAAATAATGGGGCTGGCCAGCCTTTGAAGCCAAGCCTTAGTATTTACAGACCTCAATATGTCCATGAGTCACTCCTACCGATAGATCACGTATACCAGTGTCCCTGTTCTTTGGCCACATTTTCTGGGGTCCTTTAATGGACCGGAACCTGGTGGTACGGACTTAGCGATCAGAAAGTAAAAGAGACAAGGAGGCTGATATCCCTTGGTTTACACAAAGGACCAATATTGTCCTTGACACAGGGCTTGCATCACTCACCAAGGTACCAGGCACCCTCTTGGGTGGGTCTTACAAGCCCGGGAAGAAAAGTGAGCACGACGGGTCTCCACGCTCCAGAAAGTCAGCCAGAAAAAGATAGAGAGAGAGAGAGAAAGAGAGAGAGACAAAAAAAAAACCCGGGGTCCTAAGCTCTAATGGAACAAAGGTGCTTTCATGATTTTTCTATGAGTATATACAGGCTGCAGTACAAGAAACTTCTTTCAGGAATGATAGAGTTCAGCAAACCAAACATGCTGTGCAATGCAATGGTTCCCAAGGGAACAAGGAGTAATGTTAGTCACAAGGTCAGGAGACCAACCATATCTCAAGAAAGGGGAAGGGGACTAAGCAGTTTTTTTCTTAAAAAGTTTGCTCTGCTGAACTTGGTGTTCCTCTGGACTTTGGACGGTGTTCTCGTGGATTCTCTGTTGTTGTTTAAAGGAAGTCAAGCCACTTCTCGTGTTTGTTTGATGGGTAATGTAGGATGGCTCTGGAGCCAATGCAGGGCAATCGGGCCTCATCTTGAGTGGATTATGGGTATACGGATCTGTTTCGTGTTGCTGCGGTGACCTCAGGGCCCCTTTAGACTTGTGACAGTGTTCTTTGGGATTATCTCTTGTTCCATCCAGGAAGTCCAGGCTCCTTTCGTGTTTGATGTGGAACAAGGAATTGCTCTGCACCCAATGCAGGGAATCGGACCTCATCAGCCGGCGAGGGGAAAGTCTCGCCGTTTTTCTCGAGTTGCGGCGGGAAGCAGGGGTGTATTCTCGAGTTAGAACTTGGATGGCCCTTCAAAATTCGAGTTTGTTCAGCGAAGTCAGGACTCATGTCTAGTTGCGAGGGACTCTTCGCTATTCTCATCGAGGCTTGGCAGGGCAATCTGGATGCCTCTTTCGGTGAGACTTGAGACCCAGGGTCCCTTTCAGTTCCCACAGTGATTGTCGGATTCCTATCAATTATTAAGAGGAGTCAGGCTTTTTGTCCTTTGGACGCATTGAACTCCAAGTTCCTCTCCAAATTTCAAGGGGATGTGAGGCCTCCTGTCGAGATGAGTCGGGGAACTAGCGCCTTGTCTAATGTCTCCACAGGGGATTCACCCATCTCTTCATCTTGGGAGATGAAAGACTAGCCTTCATTCAAGTCACTGGAGGGAAATCCGGCCATATTTCGAGTCATGGCATCTCGGTGTTCATTCCACTTGAGGCAGGAAACTCAGGGTCCCTCCCAGATATCTATAGCTAAGAGAGGGCTCCTGTGTTCAGGTGCTTGTGGAAAGTTGCATTCCTCTTGAGTCAAAAATAGGGAATCAGCTCTCATCTCGAGATGATTTGGGGTTCCCGGGGCTTTTCTTCATTTAGTGTGCTGAACGTGGAGTTCCTCTGGACTCTATTTTACTTATCTATATCAACCAAGAAATATCTTGTTGTATGTTAGCATTTTATAGATCATTGAACATATTTATCAAATCATATTATATTGTACATATGTCCATTCCAGTCCAAATATATACTTTTATTCATTAATATCTCAAAATCTCTTTAGCTCTTCTGCAAGAAAAATCCCCTTGTAAGAGTAAGCCAATGTTCAGCAATTAATGCTTTAAAATCCTAGTTAATTTGGAAATGACCAAGCCATCCAACAAAAATTTACTACTACTTAGTTCAGCACAACTCCAACAAGCTGGGTCACTCAGATCTCAAGAGACCACTCCAGATTACAGAGAATATATATCATTTTATCAAAAATAGAATTCTTTTTAATAGAGCTTATCTCTAAAAGTTTTCATCTCACCTATAAATTTATATTTTTATTTTTTATATATATTTATATATATACTATATATATATATATATATATATATATATATATATATATATATATATATAAAGAGTTACCTTTTTCTGGACAATCGTATCGTACCCCAAACCAAGGCATAACAAAAGTATTATGAAGTGTTCGTGACTCAAGAAAAGTCTCTACTAAATTAACATATAATTATATTGAAATCACATTCACAATTAAATAAACATTATACCCCAACTTTGAACACCCTTCAGTTCGTGAAATGCTGAAAACCAAATAGAGCCCATTAACTCCACACTATCTAAAAACAGAAACATACATTGAAACTTAGATAATTTTAGATACATTGATTAGAGTATGGGAAGAAGCATTATCTAGTCTAGCTTAAAAATTAATGTAACTTTTCATTAGGTTCCAACAAAGAGACTTTTGGTGTTGCGACTGTTGGCAGAGGAGAAGCATTTGGAACAGCCAGGGCAGGGCTAGCAAGAAAAATTTTGAGATATTTTGTAATGTTTTAATTGAGCCTTTTGTAAAGTTTAATCATTTAATTTATATGTTTATAATAAGTGTTTTGTCTGTTGCTGAATATTGGAAGGGCTAGAATATACCTTTAAAAGGCAGAATTACAGCCTTAGATCAGTTGGAATAGTCTTTCCTTGTTTGGCTGCTCATTTAACATTTTTCTTTGACCCGGACCCATATTTATAAGTCAAAACTGCATTTATGAGGAAACTAAGGATTATGTTCAACTACTGTTTGAAGGCAAGCCTCTATTCATTGGCGTGAAACCAGAAGTCCCTGAAATGTAAAGAAGTGGTGAAGTAAAGTAGAAAAATAATGGGGCTGGCCAGCCTTTGAAGCCAAGCCTTAGTATTTACAGACCTCAATATGTCCATGAGTCACTCCTACCGATAGAGCACGTATACCAGTGTCCCTGTTCTTTGGCCACATTTTCTGGGGTCCTTTAATGGACCGGAACCTGGTGGTACGGACTTAGCGATCAGAAAGTAAAAGAGACAAGGAGGCTGATATCCCTTGGTTTACACAAAGGACCAATATTGTCCTTGACACAGGGCTTGAAATCACGCCCCTCAGTTCCAAAAGCAGGGGGACTGAGAAAAAACAAATCCCCAAAAAACGGTTTTTAGCAAGTAAGTCTTTAGGGATTTTCCTATTTATCAGGTTTGGGCGGGGCAAAAAAACCTCTTTCGGTGAGATTAAACCCCACCCCTTTCTTTCCCCAAGGAGGGATTTTTTTTTAAGGGACATTTTTTTCCCCGGGGGGAACTAAATTTTTCCCCCCAAATTTCGGGGAGGGGCCCCCGGAAATGTCGGGGCGGGTTTTTTTGTTAAGGAAAACCCTTTTTTTTTTGGGGGGAATCTCTTAAAAGGGAAAAGGGCCCTTTATTTTTTGTTTTCCCATTGGGCGGAAAACTCGGGGCCCTAAATTTAACTGGGTTTTCGGGTTTTGGGAAAAGGGCTTTCCCTTTGAGTAAAAATAGGGTCACCCAAAGGGGGGGAAAAGGGGGGGTTGGGGGGGGTTTTTTTTTTCAATTGGGGGGGGAATTTTCTTAAAACCCAAAAAAAATATTTTATTAAATTTTAGTTTAAAAATTTAAAATCTTTTTTTTTACCCCCAAAAAATTTTTTTATTCTTAAATTTCTAAAAACCTTTCCTTCCAAAAATTTGTGGTTTCCTTTTTTTAAAAAAAAAAATTTTTTTTAAAATTTGGAAATCCAAGTTTCCCAAATTTCAATTTTTTGGGCCAATCCAAAAGGGGGTAACTCTAAAACCCCCCAATTAAAAGTTATTTTTTAAAAAATAGTTCTTTTAAAAGAAACAAAATTTTTTTCTTTCCACCCAAAATTTTTTTTTAAAATTTTTTTTCGTTTTTTAAATATTATATAAAATTTCCTTTTTTCGGGCCCCAAAAAAAACCCCCCAAAATAAAAAATTTAAAGAATTTTTTTTTAAAAATTTCCCTAAAAATTTTAAATTTTTTAAAAATAAATTCACAATTAAAAAAAACAAAACCCCCAAAAACCCTTTTTTGGGAAAATTAAAAAATTTAAATTTTCCATTTTAAAAACAGAAAAAAACTTAAAATTAAATAATTTTAAACTTTTGGGTTTGGAAGAAAATTTTTTTAAGCAAAAAAAATTAACTTTTTTTGGTTAACAAAAATTTTGGGGGTTTGGGTTTTCAAAAACATTTGGAACACCAGGGCGGGCAAAAAATTTTAAGAAAATTTTAAGTTTTAATTACCTTTTAAAATAATCTTTTTTTTAATGTTTATAAAAGTTTTTTCCGTTTTTTTTTTTAAAAAATAATTTAAAAAAATACAGTTTTTTTGGAAAACTTTTTTTTTTCCCCATTTAACATTTTTTGGGTTTTTAATAAGAAAATCTTTTTAAAAAACAAATTTAAATTTAACTTTTTAAAACCCTTACCGGAAAAACCAAACCCCCTAAATTAAAAAGGGGGGGTTAATGAAAAAAAATCGGCCACCTTTAAAAACCTTAGTTTTAAACCCTAATAGAAGAACCTTCCTAGTACAAAAATTCCCTTTCTTCCACATTTTGGGGGCCTTTGGGAGGGATTTTGGGGACGGCCTGGAAAAAAAAAAAAAAGGGGGTTTGATTTTGGGTTTTTAAAAGGAAAATTTTGCCCTTTTATATAAAGGAAAAGCCTCCCTTTGGGGGTTTTTTTAAAAGGGGGGAAAAAAGGGCCCCCCGGGCCCCCTTCCGTGGGAAAAAAAAAAGGGGGGGAAAAAAAAAAAAGGGGAAAATTAAGGAAAAAGGTTTATGTTTTTCTAGAGTTATCAGGTTTAAACAAAAAAATTCTTAAAAGAAGGTTAAGAAAAAAATTTAAGGGGCCCAAGGGAACGGGGTAATTGGTTTAAAAAAAATTTTAAAAAAAAGGGGGACAACTTTTTTTTTTAAAAAATTTTGTTCTAATTGGGCCCTTGGAAGGGGTTGGATTTTTTTTTAAAGAAACCCCCAACTTTTTTTGGGTTTTTTTTGGGGGCCGGACCAATCACAATCGGGCCCTCTTGGTGGTTTTAAGGCGGGGGTGGGGGCCCCGGGGCCCCCTTTAGATTTGGCGGTTTTGGGAAAAGGAAGCCCCCCCGTTTTAATTTAAAAAATTGCCTGAAAAAAAGGATATCGCCGCAAAAGGGAAACTCCCTTTTTTGAATTGGGGGAACAAAACTCAGTTAAAAGGAAAAAGATTTGTTTTGGAAAGGGGCCTTTCCCAGGGGGGGATTTTGCATTTTCATAGGGGGGGGAAATTTGGGCCCTTTCGGGGGTTTTTCCCGGGTTTTGGGCCCCAAAATTTTTCGGTTTAAATTTAAGAGGATGGTTTTTTGGGCCGGAGCAGAACCCAGTTTTTAAATTTAAGGGTTTGAGGCCTCCCAGATATGGAAAAGGCCCTTTTTCTTGTTCCCAGGGCCCCCCTTTTCTTTTGGGGTTAAAAAATTTCAAAAGGGGGGAAAAGGGGGAAAAAGGGCCCCCCCCCCAACACCCCCCTTTTGGATTTAAAAATTTGGGCGGGAAAAGGGCCCCCCCGTCTATGCAAAGGGGGGCCTCCTTTCGGGGTTTTGGGAAAAGTTCTTTCCTCTTAGAAAAATTTTGGGAAAACAGTCCTTCAATGATTTTTTCCCCTTTTTTTTTTTAGTGTTTTTGGGGGCCGGGACTCAATTTTTTAAATTTCAAAGTTCGAGAGCTTTTAAACTTCTTTTTTTTACAAAATTAATTTTCTACCCCCAAGTAAAATTTATTTTATTCAAATAAAAACCCTTATTTCCCAAAAAAAAAACCCCCTTTAAATCCAAAAGTTCAGAATAAGTTTTAAAATTAAATTTGGAAAGCCCCCCAAAAATTTCCTCTTGGGTCAAAAAAAAAGTTTACTAGTTTTGGTCCGAAAAAAATTTCTTTTTCAAAAATGATTTTTTTTAAAATAAGTTATCAAAATTTAAACCAAAAAATTTTATTTTTTTAAAAAATTTTTTTAAATTTTATAATAAAAATTTTAATATTTTTAAAAAAATTAAATTTTTTGGAAAAAATCTTACCCCCCCGGGAAAAAAATTTTTTTTTTTCGGATAAAAAATTTTTAAAATTAATTTTTTAAATTTTAAAAAAACAAAAATTAAAATTTCCCCACTTAGCACCCCCAAAAAGCTGAAACCAAAAGCCCCCATTAACTAAATTTTCAAAAAAGAACAAATTAAACTTAAAATTTTAAAAATTTTTAATTTTTTTTTTTTATTTAAAATTAAATTAAAATTATTTTTAAAAGAACTTTTTTGGACTTTTCAAAAAAGCTTTTAACGGGGGAAAGGTACAAAAAAATTTTAAATTTTTTTAAAATTTTTATTACCTTTTTAAATTTTAAAAATTTTAAAATTATAAAAAAAAAATTTTTTTTGTGAAATTAAAAAAAAACCTTAAAAAAAATTAATTTTAAATTGAAATTTTTCCTTGTTTGGTTGAAAAATTTTTTACCCAAAATTATTAAAACCTTTATAGGAAACAAGGATTTGTTTTTTTGGGCAAGAAGGCTGAAACAGAAGCCCGAAAGAAAAAATTAAAAATTTTAAAAAAAAATAATCCCCCTTTAACCAAAAATTTTTTAAAATTTGTCGGGCCTTTTAGTAATACCTAACCAGCCCCTTTTTTAATTTTTTTTTGGGGGAAACCTTTGGACCCCCATAAAATAAAAAAAAAGGGGGCTGATACCCTGGTTTAAAAAAACCAATTTTTAAAAAGGGTTTTCTTTCCTACCAGAAACCCCCCCCCTTTTTGGGGGTTTTAAAAAGGGAAAAAGGGGGCCAGGCCTAGCCCAAAAAGTACCAAAAAAAGGGGGGGAAGAGGGGAAAAAAGACGAGAAAAAAAACCGGGGGCCCTCCTTGGCGGGCTTTAGTTTTTTCATAGAATAAGGAACAAAACTTTTCTTGGGTTAAAAAAAAAACCCCCCCCAGGGAAAAAAATTTAAAAAAAAATTTTTTAAAGGGGGAAGGGTAAAGGAAAATTTGTCTCCCCGGTGTCCTCGGAAATTTGAGGGAAAAAAAACCGGGTTTTTTTAAAAATCCCCCCTTTCCCGGGGAAAGGTTTTAAGGGGGCCCCATGAGAACGGCCAAAAAGATTGGATTAGGGGTAAAAACCTTTTTTTTCGGGGGCCCAAGGCCCCTTTAATTTTTAAGTGTTTTTTGGGAACCTTTTTAAGGAACCAGCTTTTCTTTTTGGGGAACGGTTCTCCCCCCCTTTGGGGGGGGTTTGGTTTCTGGGGGGAAAGTTTTTCCCGTTTTTGAGTCGGGGGGAAAAGGGGACCCAAAACTGGTGGTTAAAATCGAGTTTGTTCGGGGCCCGGGTTTTTTGGGGGCCTTGTTTTCCCCCTTTTGGGCGGGCAAAGCCCTTTCGTGGATGGCCCCATTTTTTTCCCCCCAGGTTTCGGACCTATTTTTTTAAAGGGGGAGTCCGGCTTTTTTTTTTGGGCCAAAACCCCGTTTCTAAAATTTAAGGGGTTCCCCCTTCGAGGTTGGAATGGGCCCCTTGGGGTTAATTTTCCCCCCAAGGGACCCCTCTTTCATCTTGGGGAAAAAAATTTTTTAAGGGGGAAGGGCCTTTTCAGTCCCAGGATTGGTTTTTTTCCCCTTAGAAAAAACCAGGTTCCCTTCAAGTAAAAGGCCCTTTATTTCGGGAAATTTTCCCCCGGGGGGAAAAAGGGGGGGTTCTAAATCTCAAGGGGGTTCCCCTTTTTCTTCATTTGGTGAAAAGGGGGCCTTGGATCATTTTTTTAAATCCCAAAAATATCTTTTTCATTTTGAAAAAAAATTTTTTTTATATTTACAAAGCCTTTCCGTAAAATTTTTTTTAATTCATTTTTAAAAAAAAATTTTTGTTTCGAAAAACCCCTTTTGGTTTTTTTAAAATTTGCTTAAAATTTTTTTTTAAAAAAAAAACCAAAAAAATTTCCCCTTTTAAAAAAACCCCTTTTTTTAAAAAAATTTCCAGCAAAAATTTTTTTTTTCATAAAAAAAAACTTTTTTTTTCTTTTTTAAATTAAAATTTTAAAATTTTTAATTTTAAAAAAAAATTTTTTAAAAAAAAATTTTAACTTTTCTAAAAAATTATTACCAAAAAAAATCAAAAGTTTTTAAAAACGGATCAAAAAATTTTTTAAAAAATAAATTTTTAAATAAAATTAAAAAAAAAATTTTCCCATTAAAATTTTCATTAAACTAAAAAAAACCCATTAATAATATTAAAAAAAAAATAAAAAAAATTTTTTTTAAAAATTTTTAAATTTTGGGAAAAAAATTTTAAATTTTTAAAAAAAGTCTTTCTTATTCCAAAAAAATTTTTTTTTTTAAAAAACTTTTGGAAACACCGGGGAAAAGGGCTAAAAAAATTTTTAAAATTTTTTAAAATTTTTAATTTCCCCTTTTGAATTTTTAAATTTTAATTTTATATTTTTTAAAAAGTTTTGTTGAAAAAAATATGAATTTAAATATCCAAAAGGGAGAATTCCCCTTTTGCAGGGAAGTTTTTTTTGGGGGGGTTTCTTTTAAATTTTTTTTTGAATATTTTTAAGTAAACTTTTTAATAGAAATAAGGTTTTTCCTCGGGTTTTGGGAAACCCTTTTTTAAAAAAATCCCAAAATGGAAGGGTTTTTTTAAGGGTCCCCTTTGGAAACCCCTTTATTTAAGCCCAATATTATGAGCCCCCCCGATAGTCATTTTTGGCCCCTTTTTGGCAAAAGGGGCCCTTTTAATGGAAGTGGTAGTTTAAAAAAAGAAAAAAAGGGGGGGCCCTTGGTTTACAAAAAAAAAATATTGTCCTTACAGGGGTTGCCATCCCCCGGGGCCCCCTTGGGGGTTTTTAAGGGAAGAAAATGGGAACGGTTCCCCCCAGAAAGTAAGAAAAAAGAAAAAGGGAAAAACCCCAAAAAAAAAAGGGCCCTAACCCTTTTAAAAAAATTTTTTTTTTTGGGTTTTAAAAGGGGAACAAAAAATTTTTGAAAAAATTCAGCAAAAAAATGGAAGGAAGGGGAAAAAAAAAATTTTTTTAAAAGGTCGGGAAACCCAAATTTCAAAAAAAGGGTAAGCTTTTTTTTAAAAATTTGCGAATTTGGGCCCTTTTTTAAAGGTTCCCCTTTTTTTTTTTAAAAGGGGGGAACCAAATTTCTGGGGGGGAAGTAAGGTTTCCCAACCCAAAAACGGGCCCTTTTTTGGTTTTGGGGGTTTTTTTTCTGTTGGGGGTAAAGGGGCCCCCTTTTTGTAATGTTTTTGGGAAACCCGCCATCCCAGGAACCCGGCCCCTTTTTTTTTTTGGGGAAAAGGGGAAATTTTTCTGCCCTCGGGAATGGGGCCCCCCGGGCGGGGAAATTTCCCCCTTTTTTTTTCCCAATTTTCCCCGGGAAGCGGGGGTTTTTGATTTAAAAGATTCCCCTTTAAAAACATTTTTTTGGAATCGGACTCATGCCGGGGGGTCCCCCTTTTTTATCGGGGGGCGGGTGATCCCGGGGGGTTTAGCCCTTTTCATTTTTCCCACAGATTGTCCGCCTTTTTAAAATTTAAGGAGAGGCTTTTTTTTTGGGGTTTGCCCCCCCCAAAAAAGGGGATTACCCCTGTCAAATACAAAAAGGTTGCTTGTTCCCCCCCGGGGATTAACCCCATTTCTTGGGGGAAAAAATACCCTTTCTTCAGAAGGGAGGGGAAATGGCCCTTTTCTTTGGCTCCGGGTTCACATTTGGGGAAAAAAGGGTCCCCCAGTATTTTAAGAAAAGGCCTTTTGGGGTTTAAAAAGTTTCCCTTGAGAAAAATAGGGTCCTCTCAGAATAGGGGTTGGGGTTTTCTTATTTGTGTTGAATTTTTTGGGCAATTTTTTTAAAAAAAAAAAAATTCGTTTTTCATTTTTTGACATTAAATTATTTTAAAAAATTTAATTTATTTTTAACAATTCCTTAGTAAAATTTAAATATTTTACATAAAATCAAACCCTTTTTTTTAAAAAAACCCCTTGTAAATTAACCTTTTTAAAATTAATTTTAAAACCCTAGTTTTTTGGAAATCCCCCAAAAATTTTTTTACAAAGAAAACCCCAAAAGGGGTTAACCAAAAAACCCTCCCAGAAAAAATTTTTTCCCAAAATTAAATTTTTTAAAGACTTATTTAAAATTTTAATTACCAAAATTTTAATTTTTTTATAAATTTTTTTTTTAAATTTAAAAATTTATTTATTTTTTATATAAAATTATTTATTTTTAAATATTTTTTTTTTAAAATATTAAAAAACATCTTTTTGAATTTGGGATAAAAAAAAATTATAAATTAACAAAAAAAATTTAAATAATTTACAATTAAAAAATTACCCCAAATTAAAAACACCCTTAAAATTTGAAAAGGGCTTAAAACCAAAAACCCATTTAAAAACAAAAACAAAACATAATGAAAAATTTTAGTACATTATTGGGGAGTGGGGAAGTTTTTTAAAATTAAAAATTAATGTAACTTTTCTTTTTCCCAACAAAGAGACTTTTGTTGGGACTGTTGGCAGGGGGAAAAGCATTTGGAATACCAGTGTCCCTGTTCTTTGGCCACATTTTCTGGGGTCCTTTAATGGACCGGAACCTGGTGGTACGGACTTAGCGATCAGAAAGTAAAACAGACAAGGAGGCTGATATCTCTTGGTTTACACAAAGGACCAATCTTGTCCTTGTCACAGGGCTTGCATCACTCACCAAGGTACCAGGCACCCTCTTGGGTGGGTCTTACAAGCCCGGGCAGAAAAGTGAGCACGATGGGTCTCAATGCTCCAGAAAGTCAGCCAGAAAAAGATAGAGAGAGAGAGAGAAAGAGAGAAAGAGGCAAAAAAAGACCCGGGGTCCTAAGCTCTAATGGAACAAAGGTGCTTTCATGAGTTTTCTATGAGTATATACAGGCTGCAGTACAAGAAACTTCTTTCAGGAATGATAGAGTTCAGCAAACCAAACATACTGCAACGCTTCTCAAGGGAACAAGGAGTAATGTTAGTCACAAGGTCAGGAGACCAACCATATCTCAAGAAAGGGGAAGGGGACTAAGCAGTTTTTTCTTAAAAAGTTGCTCTGCTGAACTTGGTGTTCCTCTGGACTTTGGACGGTGTTCTCGTGGATTCTCAGTTTTTGTTTAAAGGAAGTAAAGCCACTTTTTCTGTTTGATGCGTAAGGTAGGATGGCTCTGGAGCCAATGCAGGGCAATCGGGCCTCATCTTGAGTGGATTATGGGTATACGGATCTGTTTCGTGTTGCTGCGGTGACCTAAGGGCCCCTTTAGACTTGTGACAGTATTCTTTGGGATTATCTCTTGTTCCATCCAGGAAATCCAGGCCCCTTTCGTGTTTGATGTGGAACAAGGAATTGTTCTGCCCCCAATGCATGGGAATCGGACCTCATCAGCCGGCGAGGGGAAAGTCTCGCCGTTTTTCTCGAGTTGCGGCGGGAAGCAGGGGTATATTCTCGAGTTAGAACTTGGATGGCCCTTCAAAATTCGAGTTTGTTCAGCGAAGTCAGGACTCATGTCTAGTTGCGAGGGACTCTTCGCTATTCTCATCGAGGCTTGGCAGGGCAATCTGGATGCCTCTTTCGGTGAGACTTGAGACCCAGGGTCCCTTGCAGTTCCCACAGTGATTGTCGGATTCCTATCAATTATTAAGAGGAGTCAGGCTTTTTGTCCTTTGGACGCATTGAACTCCAAGTTCCTCTCCAAATTTCAAGGGGATGTGAGGCCTCCTGTCGAGATGAGTCGGGGAACTAGCGTTTTCTCTAAAGTCTCCACAGGGGATTCACCCATCTCTTCATCTTGGGAGATGAAAGACTAGCCTGCATTCAAGTCACTGAAGGGAAATCCGGCCATATTTCGAGTCATGGCATCTCGGTGTTCATTCCACTTGAGGCAGGAAACTCCGGGTCCCTCTCAGATATCTATAGGTAAGAGAGGCCTCCTGCTCAGGTGCTTGTGGAAATTTGCATTCCTCTTGAGTCAAAAATAGGGAATCAGCTCTCATCTCGAGATGATTTGGCGTTCCCGAGGCTTTTCTTCATTTGGTGTGCTGAACTTGGAGTTCCTCTGGACTCTATTTTACTTATCTCTATCAACCAAGAAATATCTTGTATGTTAGCATTTTATAGATCATTGAACATATTTATCAAATCATATTATATTGTACATATGTCCATTCCAGTCCAAATATATACTTTTATTCATTAATATCTCAAAATCTCTTTAGCTCTTCTGCAAGAAAATCCCCTTGTAAGAGTAAGCCAATGTTCACCAATTAATGCTTTAAAATCCTAATTAATTTGGAAATGACCAAGCCATTCAACAAATTTCTACTACTTAGTTCAGCACAACTCCAACAAGCTGGAAAACTCTGATCTCAAGAGACCACTACAGATTACAGAGAATATACCATTTTATCAAAAATAGAATTCTTTTTAATAGAGCTTATCTAAAAGTTTTCATCTCACCTATAAATTTATATATATATATAATATATATATATATAGAAAAATTAATAATTACCTTTTTCTGGATAATCGTATCGTATCCCAAACCAAGGCATAACGAAAGTATTATAAAATGTTCATGACTCAAGAAAAGTCTCTACTAAATTAACAAATAATTATCTTGGCATCACATTCACAATTAAATAAACATTTTACCCAACCTTGAACACCCTTCTGTTCGTGAAATGCTGAAACCAAATAGAGCCCATTAACTCCACACTATCTAAAAACAGAAACATACATTGAAACTTAGATAATTTTAGATACATTGATTAGAGTATGGGAAGAAGCATTATCTAGTCTAGCTTTAAATGTCTGTTGCTGAATATTGGAAGGGCTAGAATATACCTTTAAAAGGCAGAATTACAGCCTTAGATCAGTTGGAATAGTTTTTCCTTGTTTTGCTGCTCCTTTAACATTTTCTTTGACCCAGACCCATATTTATAAGTCAAAACTGCATTTATGAGGAAACTAAGGATTATGTTCAACTACTGTTTGAAGGCAAGCCTCTGTTCATTGGCGTGAAACCAGAAGTCCCTGAAATGTAAAGAAGTGGTGAAGTAAAGTAGAAAAATAATGGGGCTGGCCAGCCTTTGAAGCCAAGCCTTCGTATTTACAGACCTCAATATGTCCATGAGTCACTCCTACCGATAGAGCACGTATACCAGTGTCCCTGTACTTTGGCCACATTTTCTGGGGTCCTTTAATGGACCGGAACCTTGTGGAACGGAGTTAGCGATCAGAAAGTAAAAGAGACAAGGAGGCTGATATCCCTTGGTTTACACAAAGGACCAATATTGTCCTTGACACAGGGCTTGCATCACTCACCAAGGTACCAGGCACCCTCTTGGGAGGGTCTTACAATCCCGGGCAGGAAAGTGAGCACGACGGGTCTCCACACTCCAGAAAGTCAGCCAGAAAAAGATAGAGAGAGAGAGAGAGAAAGAGAGAGAGAGACAAAAAAAGACCCGGGGTCCTAAGCTCTAATGGAACAAAGGTGCGTTAATGATTTTTCTATGAGTATATACAGGTTGCAGTACAAGAAACTTCTTTCAGGAATGATAGAGTTCAGCAAACCAAACATACTGTAACGGTTCCCAAGGGAACAAGGAGTAATGGTAGTCGCAATGTCAGGAGACCAACCATATCTCAAGAAAAGGGAAAGGGACTAAGCAGTTTTTTCTTAAAACTTTGCTCTGCTGAACTTTCCCGGAGCCTGCCGGCAAAGGAACCGGTCACGGGCGCAATCGCCGAAATACCTGAGAAATGAAAGAAAGGACTAGGAAAGAAAAGACTAGAAAAGAATGGGGTTGAGAGGGACAGAGTCAGCTTGCTTCTGACTCTGCCAACTTTATTGAAGAATACCACACCTATATATATGCTAACAGGAGTTACTATTAAATCAAAGGTTTGCACATGTGCAGAGCTACAGGCACAGATGTTTTAAATTCCTCCACTTAAGATCAATAAAGCATCACCCTAGCACCCAACATGACTGAGATCAATAGGACATTAACTAGATAGAAAACAGGCTTCAATCATGACGAGTTTATCAGCACCAGGAAAACAGGTGAAAGATCACTACAGCAATTTCCTTGAGGGAGGTGAGAAAGGCCAACCTGTGCTTTAATAAATCAGGGGTGGCGGGACAGAGAGGGACCTCTTGATCTCTCTCAGAGCCAAGAAGGAGCCTGAGCAGTCAGGCTGGCTCCCCGCATCTCCCCCTTTTCTTTTGACTAATGGCCTTTATATCTCCCTCAAAGGAAATGGCTGCGTTTGCAAATGGGAAAACATCAACAATCTTTTATATATCATTTCAGATAGGCATTGACAAATGCAAGAACCAAAGGTTGTATTCACAAATCCATCAAGTGTTATTTGGGGCTACGCATCTTATACCAGGATTATTGTTCCAGTCTGACCCAGGCCACACAAAGGACTTATTAATGTAAAACTGTCATAGATGTGACGTTTGATATTTGTAGGAAAGTAACAGTCCCATATGTTTCATCAGGTTTCCTGGGAGTGTTCAGCCTTCAAATGTTGGTATAGAAGTCTTTTGCTCCCAGCAAATGTCAGCAGGGGTCAGTAGCTGTCCTTTTTCAGGGGTCATCCAGAAATATTCATCCCAAACTTGATAATAATCACCTTCAAATCGATCAGGAGCACTGGGGGAAAGCTTGATTAATTATTGCACATGCTAATGTAAGAACAATATAGGCCAGAGCAGATTGGGGTTGAGCGGTGTCAGCGGCCATCTTTCTTGCTTGTAAGATGAACTCATGCATCTGCTGAGCTGTCGGGAATGCATTTCTCTGCTGTAGAGACAGCCAACTCATTTGCTGGTTCAGTGATCTTCTCCGTCTGGCGTACCAGCCTTTCTGGGAGCCAGCGCGGTGTTTTGGCATCCTGTGGAAAAACACATACATAACCCCTCCCCCAAATTAATACTGGATCCGGACCATGCCATGAATTGTCTAATGGGTCTTTCCATACATCCATCTGCCAAAGGTGATTAGGTAAGAGTCCATGAGGGTTGACACCTAGATGAGGGACTGGAAGAAATTCAGGACAAACAGAACAAGATTAAACAAATTAAAAGGCTGTAAGAGATATTGAAAACAGACTTTGTGAACGACTGAAAGTTCGACTTCTTGAGTGAAGGTATATCCAGTCTGCCAGGAAAAAGTATTATTAACCACAAAAGCAGAAAAACAATCTTAATTATTTTATAGGTTGCACGTGGTATCCCAGCAGGTGAGGGCAAGTTGGCCTGGAGTGGTCCCATAACCACCATAGTTTCATTAACTTTGCAAAGGTCTTGTAACAACCTCCACCTGCCGAACTTCTTTTTAATAACAAATATGGGGGAATTCCAAGGGGAGCTGGATGGCTCAATATGTCCTAATTGCAACTGCTCCTGTATCAATTGCTCAACTGCAGAAATTTTCTCTTTAGTCAGGGGCCACTAATCTACCCAGACAGGTTCATCCGTTTTCCAACTGATTGGGTCTGCATCGATTACAGGAGAATCAATAGCCCCCGTTAAAAAAAACCTAATAAATGAAGAGGTAGCAAAACCAGTTGTGCTATTCATTGATTGGTGGGAATACTAACTATATTTGAAGGTGCATGGGCCATAATTTTAAGTTCCCCCGTGTAGTCTGTGTCAATCACCCCTTTCATAGTCCAACTACTTCTACCAATAATTAGTCCTACAGTTCCTTTTAGTAACGGCCCGAAAACTCCAGTTGGAATGGCTTGCATTCCCATATCAGGCGTTAATATTGTGCAGGTGGTGGCACACAAGTCCAATCCTGTGCTGCCTGGGGTGGTTCCGAAAAGGCTTTTAATGCCGAGTCGATTAGATTTGGCTGAGGCTCGGTCTGAAGTGCCCCATAACATTGCTCTGGGGTCTGAGGCTGGCCCCTCACCCAGTTTCCCGACTGTGGAGGAAGAGGTTTGCCCTTCTATATCCATTTTTGATCTACAGTCCCTGGCCCAATGTTTTCTTTTTTTTTTTTTTTTTTTTTTTGCATCTGGGGCATACATCAGGATTCTTTGTACTATCTAAATTATTTTTCTTAGGACATTGGGCCATACGATGTCCCAGTTGTCCATATGAAAAACAACTGCTGGGAGGCCCTCCCTTTTTCACACTACCCTTGTTCTTAGTCTGTTGATATAGAACTTCCTTGACAGTTTTTCCCTGGATAGCAGCAGCCATAGACAATTCCTGAAGATAGGAAGGGCCAATGTCAGCACAAATTCTTATATAATCTGTTAAACCCTCATACTCAAAAGCCTGCTCTTCTAAATCATCTGGGTCTTCAGGGGAGAGTTCTGAATCAAAATCTTGCTCGAGAACAATAGTCTCATCATTTTTTCTAGGACCTGGAATTATTGGGGAGTCATATATGTGCTCTGCTACCCTCTGAGGAATATTCGAACATTTGGGTGTTATAAGTTTCAAAGCTGTTTCAAGTTTATTGCTTTTGTGTTCTGGGTTCAAACAAAGTCCATAGGGAATAAGCATCAAGAGGAACCCTATCTGGCCCATGGAGAGTATAAGCAGTTTGAATTTGTTCTCCCACCTTTGCCCAAGTTTCCAAGTTAACAGTTCCTTCCTCCAGGAACCAAGGACAAGTTTCCTCTATGAAAGCAAGAAATCTTTCCAGTTTCCGTTTAGACAACAAAAACTCCTCTAGCTTTTAACATAATTTTTAACACAGAAACAAAGAACTATCTACTACTATTTTGCCCCATGAGTTTTACTCTCAACTATACCCTCTCCACCCACAATACCTGCAACTTTAAACGCTGCCCGCGGGATTACTTGTTTTTTGGTGGCTGTAGTCCTGGATCCGCTCGTGTCCCTGTTCGGGCGCCACTCTGCCGGAGCCTGCCGGCAAACGAACCGGTCACGGGCGCAATCGCCGAAATACCTGAGAAATAAAAGAAAGGACTAGGAAAGAAAAGACTAGAAAAAATGGGGTTGAGAGGGACAGAGTCAGCTTGCGTCTGACTCTGCCAACTTTATTGAAGAATACCACACCTATATATATGCTAACAGGAGTTGCTATTAGATCAAAGGTTTGCACATGTGCAGAGCTACAGGCACAGATGTTTTAAATTCCTCCACTTAAGATCAATAAAGCATCACCCTAGCACCCAACATGACTGAGATCAATAGAACATTAACTAGATAGAAAACAGGCTTCAATCATGACGAGTTTATCAGCACCAGGAAAACAGGTGAAAGATCGCTACAGCAATTTCCTTGAGGGAGGTGAGAAAGGCCAACCTGTGCTTTAATAAATCAGGGGTGGCGGGACAGAGAGGGACCTCTTGATCTCTCTCAGAGCCAAGAAGGAGCCTGAGCAGTCAGGCTGGCTCCCCGCAGAACTTGGTGTTCCTCTGGACTTTGGACGGTGTTCTCGTGGATTCTCTGTTGTTGTTTAAAGGAAGTCAAGCCACTTTTCGTGTTTGATGGGTAATGTAGGATGGCTCTGGAGCCAATGGAAGGCAATCGAGCCTCATCTTGAGTGGATTATGGGTATACGGATCTGTTTCGTATTGCTGCGGTGACCTCAGGGCCCCTTTAGACTTGTGACAGTGTTCTTTGGGATTATCTCTTGTTCCATCCAGGAAGTCCAGGCTCCTTTCGTGTTTGATGTGGAACAAGGAATTGCTCTGCACCCAATGCAGGGGAATCGGACCTCATCAGCCGGCGAGGGGGAAGTCTCGCCGTTTTTCTCGAGTTGCGGCGGGAAGCAGGGGTGTATTCTCGAGTTAGAACTTAGATGGCCCTTCAAAATTCGAGTTTGTTCAGCGAAGTCAGGACTCATGTCTAGTTGCGAGGGACTCTTCGAGATTCTCATCGAGGCTTGGCACGGCAATCTAGATGCCTCTTTAGGTGAGACTTGAGACCCAGGGTCCCTTTCAGTTCCCACAGTGATTGTTGGATTCCTATCAATTATTAAGAGGAGTCATGCTTTTTGTCCTTTGGACGCATGGAACTCCAAGTTCCTCTCGAAATTTCAAGGGGATGTGAGGCCACCTGTCGAGATGAGTCGGGGAACTAGCGCTTTCTCTAAAGTCTCCACAGGGGATTCAGCCATCTCTTCATCTTGGGAGATGAAAGACTAGCCTGCATTCAAGTCACTGGAGGGAAATCCGGCCATATTTCGAGTCATGGCATCTCGGTGTTTATTCCACTTGAGGAGGAAACTCAGGGTCCCTCTCAGATATCTATAGCTAAGAGAGGCCTCCTGTTCAGGAGCTTGTGGAAAGTTGCATTTCTCTTGAGTCAAAAATAGGGAATCAGCTCTCATCTCGAGATGATTTGGGGTTCCCGGGCTTTTTTTGATTTGGTGTGCTGAACTTGGAGTTCCTCTGGACTCTATTTACTTATCTATATCAACCAAGGAATATCTTGTATGTTAGTATTTTATAGATCATTGAACCTATTTATCAAATCATATTATATTGTACATATGTCCATTCCAGTCCAAATATATACTTTTAATCATTAATATCTCAAAATCTCTTTAGCTCTTCTGCAAGAAAATCCCCTTGTAAGAGGAAGCCAATGTTCAGCAATTAATGCTTTAATATACTAATTAATTTGGAAATGACCAAGCCATCCAAAAAATTTCTACTACTTAGTTCAGCACAACTCCAAAAAGCTGGGTCACTCAAATCACAAGAGACCACATCAGATTACAGAGAATATATCATTTTATCAAAAATAGAATTCTTTCTAATAGAGCTTATCTAAAAGTTTTCATCTCACCTATAAATTTATATATATATATATATATATATATATATATTAATAATTACCTTTTTCTGGACAATCGTATCGTACCACAAACCAAGGCATAACAAAAGTATTATTAAATGTTCATGACTCAAGAAAAGTCTCTGCTAAATTAATAAATAATTATGTTGAAATCACATTCACAATTAAATAAGCATTATACCCAACTTTGAACACCCTTCAGTTCATGAAATGCTGAAACCAAATAGAGCCCATTAACTCCACACTATCTAAAAAGAGAAACATACATTGAAACTTAGATAATTTTAGATACATTGATTAGAGTATGGGAAGAAGCATTATCTATTCTAGCTGAAAAATTAATGTAACTTTTCATTAGGTTCCAACAAAGAGACTTTTGGTGTTGCGACTGTTGGCAGAGGAGAAGCATTTGGGACAGCCAGGGCAGGGCTAGCAAGAAAATTTTGAGATATTTTGTAATGTTTTAATTGAGCCTTTTGTAAAGTTTAATCATTTAATTTATATGTTTATAATAAGTGTTTTGTCTGTTGCTGAAAATTGGAAGGACTAGAATATACCTTTAAAAGGCAGAATTACAGCCTTAGATCAGTTGGAATAGTTTTTCCTTGTGTGGCTGCTCATTTAACATTTTCTTTGACCCGGACCCATATTTATAAGTCACAACTGCATTTATGAGGAAACTAAGGATTATGTTCAACTACTGTTTGAAGGCAAGCCTCTAATCATTGGCGTGAAACCAGAAGTCCCTGAAATGTAAAGAAGTGGTGAAGTAAAGTAGAAAAATAATGGGGCTGGCCAGCCTTTGAAGCCAAGCCTTAGTATTTACAGACCTCAATATGTCCATGAGTCACTCCTACCGATAGAGCACGTATACCAGTGTCCCTGTTCTTTGGCCACATTTTCTGGGGTCCTTTAATGGACCAGAACCTTGTGGTACGGAGTTAGCGATCAGAAAGTAAAAGAGACAAGGAGGCTGATATCCCTTGGTTTACACAAAGGACCAATATTGTCCTTGACACAAGGCTTGCATCACTCACCAAGGTACCAGGCACCGTCTTGGGTGGGTCTTACAAGCCCGGGCAGAAAAGTGAGCACGACGGGTCTCCACACTCCAGAAAGTCAGCAGAAAAAATAGAGAGAGAGAGAGAGAAAGAGAGAGAGAGACAAAAAAAGACCCGGGGTCCTAAGCTCTAATGGAACAAAGGTGCTTTAATGATTTTTCTATGAGTATATACAGGCTGCAGTACAAGAAAATTCTTTCAGGAATGATAGAGTTCAGAAAACCAAAAATACTGTAACGGTTCCCAAGGGAACAAGGAGTAATGTTAGTCACAATGTCAGGAGACCAACCATATCTCAAGAAAGGGAAACAGGACTAAGCAATGTTTTCTTAAAACGTTGCTCTGCTGACTTGGTGTTCCACTGGACTTTGGACGGTGTTCTCGTGGATTCTCTGTTGTTGTTTAAAGGAAGTCAAGCCACTTCTCGTATTTGATGGGTAATGTAGGATGGCTCTGGAGCCAATGCAGGGCAATCGGGCCTCATCTTGAGTGGATTATGGGTATACGGATCTGTTTCGTGTTGCTGCGGTGACCTCAGGGCCCCTTTAGACTTGTGACAGTGTTCTTTGGGATTATCTCTTGTTCCATCCAGGAAGTCCAGGATCCTTTCGTGTTTGATGTGGAACAAGGAATTGCTCTGCACCCAATGCAGGGGAATCGGACCTCATCAGCCGGCGAGGGGGAAGTCTCGCCGTTTTTCTCGAGTTGCGGCGGGAAGCAGGAGTGTATTCTCGAGTTAGAACTTGGATGGCCCTTCAAAATTCGAGTTTGTTCAGCGAAGTCAGAACTCATGTCTAGTTGCGAGGGACTCTTCGCTATTCTCATCGAGGCTTGGCAGGGCAATCTGGATGCCTCTTTAGGTGAGATTTGAGACCCAGGGTCCCTGTCAGTTCCCACAGTGATTG
>JAJLRB010004771.1:0-33323 GCA_020976825.1 Odocoileus hemionus
AGTTAGTCTCTCCCGGTCTAAAGGGTGTAAAGGCATATTAAAAAATCAATCTTGTGAATCCGTAATAATAATGTGCCGATTTTGAGGAATAGTAATGGGATCTCTGGTTAGAATGCAGACCCAGGTTTCAAAAAAATTATTAACTTCTTAAAATTCTGTTAAGAGACACCATTTGTAATATTTCCTTTGTATAACAAAAATAGGAGAGATCCAAAAAGTGCAAGATTCTTCAATATGTTTCCTTTTTAATTGTGTGTTTATAAGTTCTTTAGTAGCTTATAATTTTTCTTTCATAAGGGGCCATTGCTTTGTCTAAAGAGGAGCATAAATTTTCTCCGTTACTTTAATAACTGTTTTGTTTGTAAAATGAGCAGTGGCCCCTAAGAAAAATTTGGAATGTATATCTGAGTTTGCCATTGCATAAGTAAGACCCTTCCTATGAGATTAAGGGGTGCATCTATCACATAAAGTCTTTATGTTGTAGGTTGGCCTTGTGGTCTAACATATGTGTAGATTTGAATATTTTGATAAATTTATTGTACTTTGACTTGAAAAATTCCTGCAATTTGGCAAGAGACCTTTTGTATAGGTCAGAACTTGGGCCAAAATACTTTCGAAATGATAATATTAGACCCTTTGCTGGGGGGTCCAGAAAATATTTTACCGTTAATTTTGAAATTTTTATATTTGGTAGACATATTTAAATAACAATGATGTCCATAAGGATTGTTTTTGATCTGTATTTCCAATTTGCCTCTCCCTACATTAGTAGAGGAGTTAATAGAAGTGTAAGGCAATGGAAGTAATTGTGAAATTTTGTCCCCCCTTTTGAATTGCCATAGAATCTGAGCTGACATCATAATTTGAATTTCTCCTTTATAATTTGAATCAATTATTCCACGCCGAACAGTAATTCCTTTAGAAGCCAAATTAGTTCAAACCTATAAAAGCCTGAAGGTTTATGGGGGCAGGGGTCCAAAACTCCAGTAGGTACTCTAGAAGGGACTGCTTAAAGGTAACGGAAAAAAAAACCTTTCGGGCTGGTATATTAATTGCAGCACTGCTGGAGGTTGAGGGTTTGAGGGAAAAGATAGATTTTGCCCCTCTTTTTTGTAGTAGGGGACATGGGAGGTCCCCTCTTTGGAGTTTCTTGGAATAGGTTTTCCTTCAATATCAAATTTAAATTTCCGGTCTTTGGCCGAGTGCTTTCCTCTGTGCCAGCAAGGGCAAATTTTTGGAAGCTTTTTATTAGCCTTCTTAGGCAGTCCCTTTTTAAACGATATTTATGTCCACATGTAAAGCATCCTTCATTTCTCTTTTTAAAAGGTTGTAGCATTGTTTCAGCTAGTATTTGCATCTTTTAAGTTTTTGATCCTAGATTGTGACAAGCCTTTATATAGTCAATAATAATCCTAGTCTGACAAATTGCAGCTATATCTCTTTGACATTTCTGATATGCGTTCTCATAAGCAAGTAATTTCTCTAGCTGTTTTTTAAGTTTCTTCTCCAATTCCAGTATGGAAAATAGAAGCTTCTAGTCTAGTTTAAAAATTAAGGTAACTTTTCATTCGGTTCCAACAAAGAGACATTTGGAGTTGCGACTGTTGGCAGAGGGGAAGCATTTGGAGCAGCCAGGGCAGGGCTAGCAAGAAAATTTTGAGATATTTTGTATTGTTTTAATTGAGCCTTTTGTAAAGTTTAATCATTTATATTTATATATATATATATATATATATATATATGTTTTGTCTGTTGCTGAATAGTGGAAGGGCTAGAATATACATTGAAATGGCAGAAATACAGCTTTAATAAGAGTGCATATAGGCTAGAGAGGAACTGGAATAATTTTTCCTTCCTTGATTGCTCATTCAACATTTTCTTTGACCAGAGCCAAATTTAAAGTCAAAATTGCATTTATCAAGAAACTAAGGATAATGTTCTACTACTGTTTGAAGGCAAGCCTCTATTCACTGGCGTGAAACCAGAAGTCCCTGAAATGTAAAGAAATGGTGAGCAAAGTAGAAAAATAATGGGGCTGGCCAGCCTTTTAACCCATGCCTCAGTATTTACAGACCTCAATAGGTACATGAATCACTCCACCCGATATACCACGTATACCATTGTCCCTGTTCCATGACCACATTTGCTGGGTCCATTAATGGACCGGAACCTTGTGGTCCGGAGTTGGCGATCAGAAAGGAAAAGAGTGAAGAAGGCTGATTTCCCTTGGTTTACACAGAGGGCCAATATTGTCCTTGACACAGGGCGTGCATCACTCACCAAGGTACCAGGCGCCCTCTCGAGGGGTTCTTAGAAGCCCGGGCAGAAAAGTGAGCACGATGGCTCTCCACGCTCCAGAGAGTCAGCCCGAAAAAAGAGAGAGAGAGAGAGAAAAAAGAGAGAGAGAGACAAAAAATGACCCCGGGACCTAATCTCTAATGAAGCAAAAGTGCTTTAATGATTTTTCTATGAGTATATACAGGTTGCAGTACAAGAAACTTCTTTCGGGAATGATAGAGTTCAGCAAACCAAACAAACTGCAAAGGTTACCAAGGGAACCAGGAGTAATGCAAGTCACAAGGTCAGGAGACAGTCCATATCTCAAGAAAGGGGAAGGGGACTAAGCAGTTTTGTCTTAAAGAGTTGCTCTGCTGAACTTGGTGTTCCTCTGGACATTGAACGGTGTTCTCAGGGATACTCTGTTGTGGTTTAAAGGAAGTCAAGCCACTTCTCGGTTTGATGGGGAATTCGGGATGGATCTGGAGCACATGCAAGGGAATCTGGACACATCTCGAGTCGATTTGCCGAAGACAGAGCCCTTTCTTGTTGCTGTGGTGACATCAGGGTCCCTCTAGACTTGTGACAGTGTTCTTGGGGACTCTCTGAAGTTTCATTCAGGAAGTCCAGACGCCTTTCAGATTTGATGGGGAACACGGAATTGCTCTGCATGCAATGGAGGGGAATCGGGCCTCATCTGGCAGCGAGGGGGAAGTCTCGTGTTCTTTTGTCGAGTTGCGGTGGGAACCTGGGGTATATTCTCGAGTTAGGACTTGGATGGCTCTTCAAAACTCGAGTTTGTTCAGCAAAGTCAGGACTCATGTCTAGTTGCGAGGGACACCTCGAGATTCTCAACGAGGCTTGGCAGGGAAATTGGGATGCCTCTTTAGGTGAGACTTGAGACCCAGTGTCCCTTTCAGTTCCCACAGTGATTGTCGGATTCCTATCAATTTTTAAGAGGAGTCAGGCTTGTTGTCCTTTTGACGCATTGAACTGCAAGTTCCTCTCGAATTTTCAAGGGGATGTGAGGCCTCCTGTCTAGATGAGGCGGGGAACTAGGGCTTTCTCTAAAGTCTCCACAGGGGATTCACTCATCCCTTCATCTTGGGAGATGAAAGACTAGCCTGCATTCAACTCACTGGAGGGAAATCCGGCCTTATATCGAGTCAGGGCATCTCGGTGTCCATTCCGCTTTGGGCAGAAAACTCAGGGTCCCTCTCACATACCTATAGCTAAGAGAGGCCTCCTGTTGAGGTGTTTGTGGAAAGTTGCATTCCTCTTGAGTCAAAAATAGGGAATCAGCTCTCATCTCGAGATGATTTGGGGAACCTGAAACATTCCTTGAGTTGGTGTGCTGAACGTGGTGTTCCTCTGGACTATATTTTATTTTTCTATAACAACCATGTTATATCTTGTATGTTAGCATTTTATAGATCATTGAACATATGTATCAAATCATATTATATTGTATATGCATCCATTCCAGTACCAATATATATTTTTATTCATTAACAGCTCAAAATCTCTTCAGCTCTTCTGCAAGAAAATCCCCTTGTAAGAGAAAGCCAATGTTCAGCAGTTAACGCTTTGAAATCCTAATTCATTTCGAAATGACCCAGCCATTCAACAAGCTTCTACTACTTAGTTCACACAACTCCAGCAACATAAGTCACTCTAATCCCAAGGGACCAATCCAGATTATAGAGAATAGATCATTTTATCAAAAATACAATTTTTTTAATAGACCATATCTAAAATTATTCATCATATATATATATATATATATATATATATATATATATATATATATATATATAGGGTTACCTTTTTATTGACAATCGTATCTTACCCCAAACAAAGGCATAACAAATGTATTATATAATGTTGATGACTTAAGACATGTCCCTACTAGATTAAGAAATAATTACATTGAAATCACATTCACAATTAAATATATATTATACCCAACATTGAACACCCTTCAGTTCATGTAGAGCTTAAACCAAATCGTGCCCATTAACTCCACACTATCTAAAAACAAAAACATACATTGAGACATAGCTAATTTTAGATACATAGACATAGTTCCCCTTATGAAATTTAAAATAGCTTTTTGTTTATTTTTTTATTTTGGGCTCCACCAATTTGCTCATTTCTGGAGTCCTAGATAGAGTGGTCTGCGTATGCCAAGGACATGATAAGAGTTAACTTAAGGTTTTTTCTTAGGCCTATTTTTGTTTCCCAGGCAGAACTGGACTTCAAAATATATATATATATATATATATATATATATATATATATATATATATATTTTATCAAGTTCACCTTTCCTTTACTACACTTCCATCAAGTGCCGGTTTTGCAATTTCAATTAAAATTTTATTTTCACCAGTTTTCATTGGAGTCTAAAGAATATCATAGCCATTCATTGTCAAAAATATCCTTTCTCCTTCTTGTAGCTATAGTATATTATTAACGATATATGCATGAACGAATTTTTGTCACATAGGACTTAAACCTTGGCTGAAAACTTTTGACAAATGCTTAGACTAATATGGAGAGGGCAATGGAACCTATTTCAGTACTCTTGTCTGGAGAATCTCAGGGATAGATGAGCCTGGTGGGCTGACATCTATGGGGTCGCATAGTGTAGGACACGACTGAAGTGACTTAGCAGCAGCAGTAGCAGGACTTTTAAGCATACCTTGAGGTAACATAGTCTACTGAAATCTTTTATAAGGCGCGATATGATTAAGAAAAGGGAGAGAGAAAGTTAGTCTCTCCCGGTCTAAAGGGTGTAAAGGCATATTAAAAAATCAATCTTGTGAATCCGTAATAATAATGTGCCGATTTTGAGGAATAGTAATGGGATCTCTGGTTAGAATGCAGACCCAGGTTTCAAAAAATTATTAACTTCTTAAAATTCTGTTAAGAGACACCATTTGTAATATTTCCTTTGTATAACAAAAATAGGAGAGATCCAAAAAGTGCAAGATTCTTCAATATGTTTCCTTTTTAATTGTGTGTTTATAAGTTCTTTAGTAGCTTATAATTTTTTTTCTTTCATAAGGGGCCATTGCTTTGTCTAAAGAGGAGCATAAATTTTCTCCGTTACTTTAATAACTGTTTTGTTTGTAAAATGAGCAGTGGCCCCTAAGAAAAATTTGGAATGTATATCTGAGTTTGCCATTGCATAAGTAAGACCCTTCCTATGAGATTAAGGGGTGCATCTATCACATAAAGTCTTTATGTTGTAGGTTGGCCTTGTGGTCTAACATATGTGTAGATTTGAATATTTTGATAAATTTATTGTACTTTGACTTGAAAAATTCCTGCAATTTGGCAAGAGACCTTTTGTATAGGTCAGAACTTGGGCCAAAATACTTTCGAAATGATAATATTAGACCCTTTGCTGGGGGGTCCAGAAAATATTTTACCGTTAATTTTGAAATTTATATTTGGTAGACATATTTAAATAACAATGATGTCCATAAGGATTGTTTTTGATCTGTATTTCCAATTTGCCTCTCCCTACATTAGTAGAGGAGTTAATAGAAGTGTAAGGCAATGGAAGTAATTGTGAAATTTTGTCCCCCCTTTTGAATTGCCATAGAATCTGAGCTGACATCATAATTTGAATTTCTCCTTTATAATTTGAATCAATTATTCCACGCCGAACAGTAATTCCTTTAGAAGCCAAATTAGTTCAAACCTATAAAAGCCTGAAGGTTTATGGGGGCAGGGGTCCAAAACTCCAGTAGGTACTCTAGAAGGGACTGCTTAAAGGTAACGAAAAAAAAAAAAAACCTTTCGGGCTGGTATATTAATTGCAGCACTGCTGGAGGTTGAGGGTTTGAGGGAAAAGATAGATTTTGCCCCTCTTTTTTGTAGTAGGGGACATGGGAGGTCCCCTCTTTGGAGTTTCTTGGAATAGGTTTTCCTTCAATATCAAATTTAAATTTCCGGTCTTTGGCCGAGTGCTTTCCTCTGTGCCAGCAAGGGCAAATTTTTGGAAGCTTTTTATTAGCCTTCTTAGGCAGTCCCTTTTTAAACGATATTTATGTCCACATGTAAAGCATCCTTCATTTCTCTTTTTAAAAGGTTGTAGCATTGTTTCAGCTAGTATTTGCATCTTTTAAGTTTTTGATCCTAGATTGTGACAAGCCTTTATATAGTCAATAATAATCCTAGTCTGACAAATTGCAGCTATATCTCTTTGACATTTCTGATATGCGTTCTCATAAGCAAGTAATTTCTCTAGCTGTTTTTTAAGTTTCTTCTCCAATTCCAGTATGGAAAATAGAAGCTTCTAGTCTAGTTTAAAAATTAAGGTAACTTTTCATTCGGTTCCAACAAAGAGACATTTGGAGTTGCGACTGTTGGCAGAGGGGAAGCATTTGGAGCAGCCAGGGCAGGGCTAGCAAGAAAATTTTGAGATATTTTGTATTGTTTTAATTGAGCCTTTTGTAAAGTTTAATCATTTAATTTTATATATATATATATATATATATATGTTTTGTCTGTTGCTGAATAGTGGAAGGGCTAGAATATACATTGAAATGGCAGAAATACAGCTTTAATAAGAGTGCATATAGGCTAGAGAGGAACTGGAATAATTTTTCCTTCCTTGATTGCTCATTCAACATTTTCTTTGACCAGAGCCAAATTTAAAGTCAAAATTGCATTTATCAAGAAACTAAGGATAATGTTCTACTACTGTTTGAAGGCAAGCCTCTATTCACTGGCGTGAAACCAGAAGTCCCTGAAATGTAAAGAAATGGTGAGCAAAGTAGAAAAATAATGGGGCTGGCCAGCCTTTTAACCCATGCCTCAGTATTTACAGACCTCAATAGGTACATGAATCACTCCACCCGATATACCACGTATACCATTGTCCCTGTTCCATGACCACATTTGCTGGGTCCATTAATGGACCGGAACCTTGTGGTCCGGAGTTGGCGATCAGAAAGGAAAAGAGTGAAGAAGGCTGATTTCCCTTGGTTTACACAGAGGGCCAATATTGTCCTTGACACAGGGCGTGCATCACTCACCAAGGTACCAGGCGCCCTCTCGAGGGGTTCTTAGAAGCCCGGGCAGAAAAGTGAGCACGATGGCTCTCCACGCTCCAGAGAGTCAGCCCGAAAAAAAAGAGAGAGAGAGAGAGAGAAAAAGAGAAGAGAGAGACAAAAAATGACCCCGGGACCTAATCTCTAATGAAGCAAAAGTGCTTTAATGATTTTTCTATGAGTATATACAGGTTGCAGTACAAGAAACTTCTTTCGGGAATGATAGAGTTCAGCAAACCAAACAAACTGCAAAGGTTACCAAGGGAACCAGGAGTAATGCAAGTCACAAGGTCAGGAGACAGTCCATATCTCAAGAAAGGGGAAGGGGACTAAGCAGTTTTGTCTTAAAGAGTTGCTCTGCTGAACTTGGTGTTCCTCTGGACATTGAACGGTGTTCTCAGGGATACTCTGTTGTGGTTTAAAGGAAGTCAAGCCACTTCTCGGTTTGATGGGGAATTCGGGATGGATCTGGAGCACATGCAAGGGAATCTGGACACATCTCGAGTCGATTTGCCGAAGACAGAGCCCTTTCTTGTTGCTGTGGTGACATCAGGGTCCCTCTAGACTTGTGACAGTGTTCTTGGGGACTCTCTGAAGTTTCATTCAGGAAGTCCAGACGCCTTTCAGATTTGATGGGGAACACGGAATTGCTCTGCATGCAATGGAGGGGAATCGGGCCTCATCTGGCAGCGAGGGGGAAGTCTCGTGTTCTTTTGTCGAGTTGCGGTGGGAACCTGGGGTATATTCTCGAGTTAGGACTTGGATGGCTCTTCAAAACTCGAGTTTGTTCAGCAAAGTCAGGACTCATGTCTAGTTGCGAGGGACACCTCGAGATTCTCAACGAGGCTTGGCAGGGAAATTGGGATGCCTCTTTAGGTGAGACTTGAGACCCAGTGTCCCTTTCAGTTCCCACAGTGATTGTCGGATTCCTATCAATTTTTAAGAGGAGTCAGGCTTGTTGTCCTTTTGACGCATTGAACTGCAAGTTCCTCTCGAATTTTCAAGGGGATGTGAGGCCTCCTGTCTAGATGAGGCGGGGAACTAGGGCTTTCTCTAAAGTCTCCACAGGGGATTCACTCATCCCTTCATCTTGGGAGATGAAAGACTAGCCTGCATTCAACTCACTGGAGGGAAATCCGGCCTTATATCGAGTCAGGGCATCTCGGTGTCCATTCCGCTTTGGGCAGAAAACTCAGGGTCCCTCTCACATACCTATAGCTAAGAGAGGCCTCCTGTTGAGGTGTTTGTGGAAAGTTGCATTCCTCTTGAGTCAAAAATAGGGAATCAGCTCTCATCTCGAGATGATTTGGGGAACCTGAAACATTCCTTGAGTTGGTGTGCTGAACGTGGTGTTCCTCTGGACTATATTTTATTTTTCTATAACAACCATGTTATATCTTGTATGTTAGCATTTTATAGATCATTGAACATATGTATCAAATCATATTATATTGTATATGCATCCATTCCAGTACCATATATATATTTTTATTCATTAACAGCTCAAAATCTCTTCAGCTCTTCTGCAAGAAAATCCCCTTGTAAGAGAAAGCCAATGTTCAGCAGTTAACGCTTTGAAATCCTAATTCATTTCGAAATGACCCAGCCATTCAACAAGCTTCTTCTACTACTTAGTTCAGCACAACTCCAGCAACATAAGTCACTCTAATCCCAAGGGACCAATCCAGATTATAGAGAATAGATCATTTTATCAAAAATACAATTTTTTTAATAGACCATATCTAAAATTATCATCTATATATATATATATATATATATATATATATATATATATATATATATAGGGTTACCTTTTTATTGACAATCGTATCTTACCCCAAACAAAGGCATAACAAATGTATTATATAATGTTGATGACTTAAGACATGTCCCTACTAGATTAAGAAATAATTACATTGAAATCACATTCACAATTAAATATATATTATACCCAACATTGAACACCCTTCAGTTCATGTAGAGCTTAAACCAAATCGTGCCCATTAACTCCACACTATCTAAAAACAAAAACATACATTGAGACATAGCTAATTTTAGATACATAGACATAGTTCCCCTTATGAAATTTAAAATAGCTTTTTGTTTATTTTTTATTTTGGGCTCCACCAATTTGCTCATTTCTGGAGTCCTAGATAGAGTGGTCTGCGTATGCCAAGGACATGATAAGAGTTAACTTAAGGTTTTTTCTTAGGCCTATTTTTGTTTCCCAGGCAGAACTGGACTTCAAAATATATATATATATATATATATATATATAATATATATATATATATATATATTTTATCAAGTTCACCTTTCCTTTACTACACTTCCATCAAGTGCCGGTTTTGCAATTTCAATTAAAATTTTATTTTCACCAGTTTTCATTGGAGTCTAAAGAATATCATAGCCATTCATTGTCAAAAATATCCTTTCTCCTTCTTGTAGCTATAGTATATTATTAACGATATATGCATGAACGAATTTTTGTCACATAGGACTTAAACCTTGGCTGAAAACTTTTGACAAATGCTTAGACTAATATGGAGAGGGCAATGGAACCTATTTCAGTACTCTTGTCTGGAGAATCTCAGGGATAGATGAGCCTGGTGGGCTGACATCTATGGGGTCGCATAGTGTAGGACACGACTGAAGTGACTTAGCAGCAGCAGTAGCAGGACTTTTAAGCATACCTTGAGGTAACATAGTCTACTGAAATCTTTTATAAGGCGCGATATGATTAAGAAAAGGGAGAGAGAAAGTTAGTCTCTCCCGGTCTAAAGGGTGTAAAGGCATATTAAAAAATCAATCTTGTGAATCCGTAATAATAATGTGCCGATTTTGAGGAATAGTAATGGGATCTCTGGTTAGAATGCAGACCCAGGTTTCAAAAAATTATTAACTTCTTAAAATTCTGTTAAGAGACACCATTTGTAATATTTCCTTTGTATAACAAAAAAAATAGGAGAGATCCAAAAAGTGCAAGATTCTTCAATATGTTTCCTTTTTAATTGTGTGTTTATAAGTTCTTTAGTAGCTTATAATTTTTCTTTCATAAGGGGCCATTGCTTTGTCTAAAGAGGAGCATAAATTTTCTCCGTTACTTTAATAACTGTTTTGTTTGTAAAATGAGCAGTGGCCCCTAAGAAAAATTTGGAATGTATATCTGAGTTTGCCATTGCATAAGTAAGACCCTTCCTATGAGATTAAGGGGTGCATCTATCACATAAAGTCTTTATGTTGTAGGTTGGCCTTGTGGTCTAACATATGTGTAGATTTGAATATTTTGATAAATTTATTGTACTTTGACTTGAAAAATTCCTGCAATTTGGCAAGAGACCTTTTGTATAGGTCAGAACTTGGGCCAAAATACTTTCGAAATGATAATATTAGACCCTTTGGGGGGTCCAGAAAATATTTTACCGTTAATTTTGAAATTTATATTTGGTAGACATATTTAAATAACAATGATGTCCATAAGGATTGTTTTTGATCTGTATTTCCAATTTGCCTCTCCCTACATTAGTAGAGGAGTTAATAGAAGTGTAAGGCAAAATTTCTCCTTTATAATTTGAATCAATTATTCCACGCCGAACAGTAATTCCTTTAGAAGCCAAATTAGTTCAAACCTATAAAAGCCTGAAGGTTTATGGGGGCAGGGGTCCAAAACTCCAGTAGGTACTCTAGAAGGGACTGCTTAAAGGTAACGGAAAAAAAACCTTTCGGGCTGGTATATTAATTGCAGCACTGCTGGAGGTTGAGGGTTTGAGGGAAAAGATAGATTTTGCCCCTCTTTTTTGTAGTAGGGGACATGGGAGGTCCCCTCTTTGGAGTTTCTTGGAATAGGTTTTCCTTCAATATCAAATTTAAATTTCCGGTCTTTGGCCGAGTGCTTTCCTCTGTGCCAGCAAGGGCAAATTTTTGGAAGCTTTTTAAAATTTAATGTATTTTTTGGGTTTAATAAACCTTGTAAATTTAAATATTTTAATTATTTCCCCTTTTTTTTTAAATTTTTAATTTTAAAATTTTAAATTAATCAAGGTTTGGAAATTTTTCCCTTTAATTCCTTTGGGGAAATAAATTTTTAATTAAATTGAAGTCCCTTTTTCAAAAAAGGCAAATTTTTCTTTTAATTCCTTTTAAAAAGGAAGTAATTTGGGAAAAAAATTTCCTTTTTAAGGGCGGTTTAAAATTTTTTTTAATTTCTTTTGAAAAACTTGGAATTTTTTGGAATTGGGGAAAAATTAATTCCCGGTTTTTGGGAGGAAAAATTTTTGGTTTTATTTTTCCCAAATTTTTTAAAAAAATTTTTCCCTTTGAAATTTTTTTTTGCTTTTTAAATTTTAAATTTTTCAATTAAATTTTTTTTAAATTTCCTGTCAAAGCATTTTTTTATTTTTGTCCTTAAAGTTTTAATGTTTAATTTTTAAATTTAAAATTCTTCATTTAAAATTTTCATTTAATTTTTAACAAAAATTAGTTAATGGAATTTTGACCAGGCCCAAAAATTTTAGTGTTTTGGGGAAAATTAAAAACCAAATTAAAAATTTTAAAAATTTTTTTTAAATTTTAGGAAATTTAAAAAAATTTGGGGGGGGAGGGAAATTAATTTTTGATTTAAATTACTTTAAAGGAATAAAATTAATTAAAAAATTTTTCTTTTTAATTTTTACAATTTAAATTTCGAAAAAAATTTTCGTTGAAAAATTTTCAGGTAAAACCCCCAAATTGAGGAAAAAAATTTTCGACATTTCCCTTTTAAATTGACCAAAGCCAATTAAAATTCAAGTAAATGGGTGCCCCTTTTCCATTAATAACCCTGCCCTTCCCCCCAAAAAGTAAAGCCCTTCCGGGTTTGGGCCTTTGGGGGGGCCCAAAAGGAGGGTGAGAGGGAAACCAAAGGCAAAACCCGGGGGCCCCAAGAAAGGGAAAAAAAGGCGAAAACTTTAAAAAAAGGCCAAAAAAGAAAAAGGAAGAAAAAATTTCCCGGGTTAAAGAAAAATAAAGTTTTAAAAAAATTCGGTAAGGGCCCTAAAGGCGGAACGTTGTTAAAGTCCCTTCCTTTTGGGAAGGGAAATTTCAAGGGTTTTGGAAAGGTTCGGAAGGTTTTGGGGTGGAAAAAATAACTTCGGTTTTGGGCGGTTTTGGGTGGGTCGTTTGGGCCGTTTCAAAGAGCCCGCGGGATTTTTGGGGGTGGCCGGGGAAAACGGTACTTGGGGGCCCCTTTTGGCGGGGGAATTTTTTGAGGGGGCCCCCCTTTTTTGAGGGGACCTGTTTTTCGAGAACCGTTCCCCCTTTTTCCCCCTTTTTTAGAAGGCCCCGGCCGGATTTGGATTCCTATTTAAAGGGGGAAACTTTTTTCCGGATTTTCAAAAAGGGATACTTTCCTTACGGGGGGGCCCCCTAATTTTAGGGGAACCCTTGATAGGGGCGGCTTTCCCGGCCGGTCCCTCCCTTGTAAACCTTTTTGGGTTATACTGGGTTTGGGAATTTTAAAATTTAAGAAATAAATTTTGAGGTTTTTTGAAATTTTTTTAAAGTTTCCTTGAATTTTTCTAAAATTTAATTTTAATTTTTCATTTATTTATAAAATTATTTTTTTAACAATTAGCTTTTTCTTTAAAACTTATTTTAAAACCCTTAAATATATTTTACCTAAAACCTATTTTGAAAACCCCAAAAACACTTAAAGGAAATCCATTTAAAATACTTTCAAAAAATTTTAAAAATCCAAAAATTTAAATTTTAAAAATAAAATTTTAAAAAATAAATTAATAATAAAAAAAATAAATTTTTAATTTTGAATCCCAAAAAAATTACCAAAATTTTAATTAATTTTAATTAAAAACTTTAATTAATTAAAAAAACCCAATACCTTAAAAAATAAAAAGTTTTAAATTTAAAATTTTTAAAAATTTTTTCTTTTTTATTTGGAATCCTTTTGATTTTAGAAATTTTTTTTTTTTAGGTTTTTTGGCATTCCCCAAAAAAAAATTAATTTTTAAATTTTTTTTCCCCGGGGTTCAAATTAAAAATTTTTAAAATTTCCTTTTAAATTCAAATTTTTTAAAATTTTTACTTTTAAACTTTTTACATAAAAAATTTTCTGATTTAAATAAAAATTTGCAAATTTTTAAACAGGAAAGGGCAAACCTCTTTGGGGAGGACCTTTCATTGGGCCAGGAATACGGGTGACATTAGGCCTTTAAAAAAAAAAGCGTATAAGGAAAAGGGGTTATTTGGAAAAAGATTTTCCCCAAATTGAAGGAAAAAATTAATTTAACGTAAAAAGGGGGTTTTAAAAATTATCCTTAAATCGTTTAAAAAATTTGTAATTTTTAAAAAATTTAAATTTTAAAAAAGCAAAAATAAATTTTTTTTTTTTTTTTTTTTTTTTTTTTTTTTTTTTTTTTTTTTTTTTTTTTTTTTTTTTTTTTTTTTTTTTTTTTTTTTTTTTTTTTTTTTTTTTTTTTTTTTTTTTTTTTTTTTTTTTTTTTTTTTTTTTTTTTTTTTTTTTTTTTTTTTTTTTTTTTTTTTTTTTTTTTTTTTTTTTTTTTTTTTTTTTTTTTTTTTTTTTTTTTTTTTTTTTTTTTTTTTTTTTTTTTTTTTTTTTTTTTTTTTTTTTTTTTTTTTTTTTTTTTTTTTTTTTTTTTTTTTTTTTTTTTTTTTTTTTTTTTTTTTTTTTTTTTTTTTTTTTTTTTTTTTTTTTTTTTTTTTTTTTTTTTTTTTTTTTTTTTTTTTTTTTTTTTTTTTTTTTTTTTTTTTTTTTTTTTTTTTTTTTTTTTTTTTTTTTTTTTTTTTTTTTTTTTTTTTTTTTTTTTTTTTTTTTTTTTTTTTTTTTTTTTTTTTTTTTTTTTTTTTTTTTTTTTTTTTTTTTTTTTTTTTTTTTTTTTTTTTTTTTTTTTTTTTTTTTTTTTTTTTTTTTTTTTTTTTTTTTTTTTTTTTTTTTTTTTTTTTTTTTTTTTTTTTTTTTTTTTTTTTTTTTTTTTTTTTTTTTTTTTTTTTTTTTTTTTTTTTTTTTTTTTTTTTTTTTTTTTTTTTTTTTTTTTTTTTTTTTTTTTTTTTTTTTTTTTTTTTTTTTTTTTTTTTTTTTTTTTTTTTTTTTTTTTTTTTTTTTTTTTTTTTTTTTTTTTTTTTTTTTTTTTTTTTTTTTTTTTTTTTTTTTTTTTTTTTTTTTTTTTTTTTTTTTTTTTTTTTTTTTTTTTTTTTTTTTTTTTTTTTTTTTTTTTTTTTTTTTTTTTTTTTTTTTTTTTTTTTTTTTTTTTTTTTTTTTTTTTTTTTTTTTTTTTTTTTTTTTTTTTTTTTTTTTTTTTTTTTTTTTTTTTTTTTTTTTTTTTTTTTTTTTTTTTTTTTTTTTTTTTTTTTTTTTTTTTTTTTTTTTTTTTTTTTTTTTTTTTTTTTTTTTTTTTTTTTTTTTTTTTTTTTTTTTTTTTTTTTTTTTTTTTTTTTTTTTTTTTTTTTTTTTTTTTTTTTTTTTTTTTTTTTTTTTTTTTTTTTTTTTTTTTTTTTTTTTTTTTTTTTTTTTTTTTTTTTTTTTTTTTTTTTTTTTTTTTTTTTTTTTTTTTTTTTTTTTTTTTTTTTTTTTTTTTTTTTTTTTTTTTTTTTTTTTTTTTTTTTTTTTTTTTTTTTTTTTTTTTTTTTTTTTTTTTTTTTTTTTTTTTTTTTTTTTTTTTTTTTTTTTTTTTTTTTTTTTTTTTTTTTTTTTTTTTTTTTTTTTTTTTTTTTTTTTTTTTTTTTTTTTTTTTTTTTTTTTTTTTTTTTTTTTTTTTTTTTTTTTTTTTTTTTTTTTTTTTTTTTTTTTTTTTTTTTTTTTTTTTTTTTTTTTTTTTTTTTTTTTTTTTTTTTTTTTTTTTTTTTTTTTTTTTTTTTTTTTTTTTTTTTTTTTTTTTTTTTTTTTTTTTTTTTTTTTTTTTTTTTTTTTTTTTTTTTTTTTTTTTTTTTTTTTTTTTTTTTTTTTTTTTTTTTTTTTTTTTTTTTTTTTTTTTTTTTTTTTTTTTTTTTTTTTTTTTTTTTTTTTTTTTTTTTTTTTTTTTTTTTTTTTTTTTTTTTTTTTTTTTTTTTTTTTTTTTTTTTTTTTTTTTTTTTTTTTTTTTTTTTTTTTTTTTTTTTTTTTTTTTTTTTTTTTTTTTTTTTTTTTTTTTTTTTTTTTTTTTTTTTTTTTTTTTTTTTTTTTTTTTTTTTTTTTTTTTTTTTTTTTTTTTTTTTTTTTTTTTTTTTTTTTTTTTTTTTTTTTTTTTTTTTTTTTTTTTTTTTTTTTTTTTTTTTTTTTTTTTTTTTTTTTTTTTTTTTTTTTTTTTTTTTTTTTTTTTTTTTTTTTTTTTTTTTTTTTTTTTTTTTTTTTTTTTTTTTTTTTTTTTTTTTTTTTTTTTTTTTTTTTTTTTTTTTTTTTTTTTTTTTTTTTTTTTTTTTTTTTTTTTTTTTTTTTTTTTTTTTTTTTTTTTTTTTTTTTTTTTTTTTTTTTTTTTTTTTTTTTTTTTTTTTTTTTTTTTTTTTTTTTTTTTTTTTTTTTTTTTTTTTTTTTTTTTTTTTTTTTTTTTTTTTTTTTTTTTTTTTTTTTTTTTTTTTTTTTTTTTTTTTTTTTTTTTTTTTTTTTTTTTTTTTTTTTTTTTTTTTTTTTTTTTTTTTTTTTTTTTTTTTTTTTTTTTTTTTTTTTTTTTTTTTTTTTTTTTTTTTTTTTTTTTTTTTTTTTTTTTTTTTTTTTTTTTTTTTTTTTTTTTTTTTTTTTTTTTTTTTTTTTTTTTTTTTTTTTTTTTTTTTTTTTTTTTTTTTTTTTTTTTTTTTTTTTTTTTTTTTTTTTTTTTTTTTTTTTTTTTTTTTTTTTTTTTTTTTTTTTTTTTTTTTTTTTTTTTTTTTTTTTTTTTTTTTTTTTTTTTTTTTTTTTTTTTTTTTTTTTTTTTTTTTTTTTTTTTTTTTTTTTTTTTTTTTTTTTTTTTTTTTTTTTTTTTTTTTTTTTTTTTTTTTTTTTTTTTTTTTTTTTTTTTTTTTTTTTTTTTTTTTTTTTTTTTTTTTTTTTTTTTTTTTTTTTTTTTTTTTTTTTTTTTTTTTTTTTTTTTTTTTTTTTTTTTTTTTTTTTTTTTTTTTTTTTTTTTTTTTTTTTTTTTTTTTTTTTTTTTTTTTTTTTTTTTTTTTTTTTTTTTTTTTTTTTTTTTTTTTTTTTTTTTTTTTTTTTTTTTTTTTTTTTTTTTTTTTTTTTTTTTTTTTTTTTTTTTTTTTTTTTTTTTTTTTTTTTTTTTTTTTTTTTTTTTTTTTTTTTTTTTTTTTTTTTTTTTTTTTTTTTTTTTTTTTTTTTTTTTTTTTTTTTTTTTTTTTTTTTTTTTTTTTTTTTTTTTTTTTTTTTTTTTTTTTTTTTTTTTTTTTTTTTTTTTTTTTTTTTTTTTTTTTTTTTTTTTTTTTTTTTTTTTTTTTTTTTTTTTTTTTTTTTTTTTTTTTTTTTTTAACTGTTTTGTTTGTAAAATGAGAAGCAGTGGCCCCTAAGAAAAATTTGGAATGTATATCTGAGTTTGCCATTGCATAAGTAAGACCCTTCCTATGAGATTAAGGGGTGCATCTATCACATAAAGTCTTTATGTTGTTAGGTTGGCCTTGTGGTCTCTAAAATATGTGTAGATTTGAATATTTTGATAAATTTATTGTACTTTGACTTGAAAAATTCTGCAATTTGGCAAGAGACCTTTTGTATAGGTCAGAATTGGGCCAAAAAATACTTTCGAAATGATAATATTAGACCCTTTGCTGGGGGGTCCAGAAAATATTTTACCTTAATTTTGAAATTTATATTTGGTAGGACATATTTAAATAACAATGATGTCCATAAGGTATTGTTTTTTGATCTGTATTTCCAATTTCCTGCCTCTCTCCTACATTAGTAGAGTTCACAGCACAGCTTTAAGCCTTACCCCCATAGAAGTGTAAGTAGGCAAAGAATTAATTGTGACAATTTTGTGTCCCCCCCCCCTTTTGAATTGCCATAAGAACCTGAGCTGAGGACATCATAATTTGAAATTTACTCACTTATAATTTGAATCAACAATTATTCCACGCCAGAACAGTAATGGTCCTGTTAGAAGCCAAATTAGTTCAAACCTAATAAAAGCCTCGAAGGTTTGTGGGGCAGTGGGTCCAAAACATCCTAGTAGGTCACTTCTATAGGAATGGTCACTTGCTTTAAGTTGTAAAGAAAAAAAATAATAATCAACCTTTATTGGCTGTGTATATCTAATTGGCAGCACTGCCTGGCAGGTGGACCCTGAGGTATAGAGTGCAACAAACTCATTATATCTCCCCTCTTATTAAAATTTGAAGGGACGCAGTGGGATTGTCCCATTTCTAAATTGCTATTCATGTAATAGTTTTTCCTTCAATATGAAAAATAAGATTTCCTTTACTTTGGCCCAGTTATGCATTCCTCTGTGGCAGCCAAAGTGGCAAACACTTTTGGATGGGCATTTTAATTAGCCTATAGCTGAAGGGCAGTGTACCGCCTTTTTAAAAAAAACACGGATTATTTATGTCCTCACATGTATAAAGCATCCTTCATTTTACTCGTAAATTTTTAAAAGGGCGTTTTGTAGCATTGTTTCAGCTAGTATTTGAAACATCTTTTAAGTTTTTGATCCTAGATAGATTTGTGACAAAGGCGTTTAATTATAATCCACTAATAATCCTATGTCTCACAGAATTGCAGAAGCTATATAACTCTTTGTGACATTGTCCTGACTCATTCAAACCTCAAGGTAGTGCAAGGAACTTTGAACAAGACAGCCATTTTATTTCCTGTATTACATTCATCCGATGTATGGTCAATGGGGGAAATAGCAGCTTCTCTAGTCTATCCGGCTAAATTTAAATGTAACTTATCATTAGTTATCTCGAAACAAAGAGGACCTTATGGCGATGCTACAGTTGGTGCAGTAGGAGAAGCAGTTTGGATACCGCCTAGGGCAGCGTCTAGCTCATTGAAAATAGTTGTATAAAATATTTAAATGTGTATTACTTGACGCCTTAAATTGTCAAGTTTTATCAAGGTTAACATCCAACTTTCAAAACCACAATTGTTTGTTGGTCCCTAATGTTCCTTGTAAATTGGCAAGGTTTCTCAGATGAATATGACCTCATTAATACAAAATGGCAGAAATAATATCCAGCTTTAATTAAGGAAGTTGCATTAGAGGGGCATATAGAGTACATTTGGAATAACTTTTCCTTACATCTTTGATGCTGCTCAATTTGAGAACATTTTCTTTTACAGGCCCCCAACCTGAGAGTCCAAAATGTTATAGTCAAAACAGCAATTTTAAACAAAAGGAACTACAGGTTGTTATGTTATCAACTAAACCTGTTGAGAAATGTCAAGGCTCTAATCATTGGTGTGATGGAAACCAGAAGGGTCACCTGAAAAGGAAAGTACAGTGGTGTACGCAACTGTAGAAAATTAATGGGGCTGGCCAGCCTTTTACAACCCAAGGGCCTCAAGTATTATCATAGAGCTAAATCAATAGGTTCCATTTAGAGTCAGCTCGACACCCCCGGTTATGTGTCCAAGTTTACCCAGTGGTACACGGTTCACATTGGCCACCATTTGCTTCCTGGGGTTCCAATTAAAAGAGGACCGGTAACCCTTAGTGGGTAAGCCGGAAGGACCTTTGGCGCATTCTGAAAGGGGTAAATGACCGTGCCAATGAAGCGCTGATTCCCCTCAATTTAAACAGAGGTACCTTTGAGGTACTCTTGTCACATCGGCCACGTTGCTTTCATCAACAACAAACGAGATAACCAGGGAGCCCTCTCGAGGGGTTCTTAGAATGACCACGGTGCAGAATAATAAGGCGAGAACCACGGGTCTTCCCTATGCTCCAGATAGTCAAGCCCGTAGATATTAATGAGTAGAGATCGTCCGTGTGGTAAAATGAAGCCCGTGTGCAGTGACTTATCCTCTGGTCAAAACGGACTGAACCGCATCAAGCGTCTAATGGCGCAAGAAAGTGCTGGCATTGTAATATTTCTATTCAGTTAAAAGTACAAGGTCTGCAAGTAACCAAGAAACTTCTGTTCGGGGAATGACTTAGAGTTCCAGCAAACCAAACAAAAACTGGCAACGAGTTCACCAAGGGAAACCAGGAGTAAGCAAGTCACAAACGGAACAGTCCATATCTCAAAAAGGGGAAGGGACAAGCATTTTTTTCCCTTAAAAAGTTGCTCGTGAACTTTGGGGTTTCCCCTGGGCATTGAACGGGGTTCCAGGGGTACCTGTTGGGTTTTTTTTAAAATCAAGCCACTTCTCGGGTTTGGGAATTCGGGATGGATTGGACCAGCAAGGGATTGGACACATCTCGAGTGATTTTTCCGAAGACAGAGCCCTTTCTTGTTTCTGTGGTGACACGGGCCCCCCTAGACTTTTGACAGGTTCTTGGGGGCTCTCGAAGTTTTTATTTAGGGAATCCGACCCTTAAAATTTTATGGGGGAAAACGGAATTGCTCTGCATGCAAAGGAGGGGAATCGGGCCTCACTGGCGCGAGGGGGAATCCGTGTTCTTTTGTCGAGTTGGTGGGAACCGGGTAATTTTTTCAGTTTGGACTTGGGGTGGCTCTTCAAAACTCGATTTTTTTTTACAAAGTCAGACTCATGCTAGTTTCGAGGGCACCTCGAATTCTCAAAGAGGCTTGGGAGGGGAAATTTGGGGGGCCCCTTTATGAATTTAGACCCCTTCCTTTCAGTTCCCATGATTGTCGGGTTTCCATCAAATTTTTAAAGGGCCCGGGTTTTTTGTCCTTTTTTACGCAGAACTGCAAGTTCCTCTCGAATTTCAAGGGGGTGGAGCCCCCGCTAATTAGGCGGGGAACTAGGGGTTTCTCTAAATCCCCAGGGATTCACTCATCCCTTTTCTTGGGGGATAAAGACTAGCCTGCATTCAACCACTGGAGGGAAATCCGCCCTTATATCAGTCAGGGGATCTCGGTGTCCATTCCGCTTTGGGAAAAACTCGGCCCTCCACATACCTAAAGCTAAAGGCCCCTGTTGAGGTTTTGGGAAAATTGATTCCTCTTTACAAAAATAGGGAACACTCCATCTCAAAGATTTTGGGGGAAACCCAAACATTCCCTTATTTTGGGGTGCTGAAGTGGTGTTCCTCTGGGCATATTTTTTTTCTATAACAACCAGTTATATCTGTAGTTTGCATTTTTTAGATCCTTTAACATATGTAAAAATCATATTAAGATATGCATCCATTCCTACCAATATAAATTTTTTTATTCATTAAAAACCAAAATCTCTTTAGCTCTTCTGCAAAAAAAATCCCTTTTAAGAAAAGCCAAATTTTTAGCAGTAAAAGCTTGAAACCCAATTCTTTCGAAAGACCCACCCTTTAAAAAGCTTCACTACTTTTTTCAGCACCCCACAACAAAGTCACCTTTAATCCCAAGGGGCCAATCCAATTTAAAAAAATAGATCATTTTATCAAAATACAATTTTTTTATAACCAAAATTTTTTTAAAATTATTATTTATAATTAATTTTCCTTTTTTTTTGACAATCGTACTTACCCCCAAAAAAAAGGGAAAACAAATGATTATATAAGTTATACTTTTTAAAACTGTCCCTACTTTATTAAGAAATAATTACTTTTAAAACACATTTACAATTAAATTATATTATACCCAAAATGAAAACCCTTCTTCATGTAACTTAAAAACCCAAAACGTGCCCATTAAATCCCCATATCAAAAACAAAAAAAACATTTAACATAGCAATTTTTAAAACATAGACATAGTTCCCCCTTTTAAAAAATTTTAAAAACTTTTGTTTTTTTTTTTTATTTTTGGGTCCACCAATTTTCTCATTTTGGGTTCCTAATAAAGGGCTGCGTATCCAAGGACAGAAAATTAAATTAAGGTTTTTCTTAGGCCTATTTTTTTTTCCCAGGGAAAACTGGCTTCCAAAAATATATATATATATTTTATATTCACCTTTCCCCTTTTCACACTTTCCCTCAATGCCGGTTTTGCAATTTCATTAAAATTTTTTTCACCAGTTTTTTATTGGGGCTAAAAAAATCAACCATTCATTTTCAAAAAAAATCCTTTTTTCCCCCCTTGTACTTTTATATTAAAACGATATATGCAGAACAATTTTGTCACATAGGGCTTAAACTTGGGTGAAAACTTTGACAAATCTTTAAATTAGGGGGAGGCAATGGAACCTATTTCATACCTTGTTGGAAACCAGGGGGAGATAGCCTGGTGGGCGCATCTATGGGTCGCATGTTAGGGCACGACGAAGTGACTGCACAGCATACAGGCTTTTTAAACATACCTTTAGGTAACATGTCTCTGAAACTTTTTTAAAAGGCGCGATATATTAAGAAAAGAGAAGAAATTAGTCCTCCCGGGCAAAGGTGAAAGGGAATTAAAAAAATCAAACTGTGAATCCGAAAATAAGTCCGTTTTGAGAAAAGTAAGGGATCTCGGGTTTAAAAGCAGACCCAGGTTTTAAAAAATTATAACTTCTTAAAAAACTTTAAGAGACACCTTTTTTAAATTTCCTTTGTAAAAAAAAATAGGAAATCCAAAAAATGCAAATTCTTCAAAATGTTTCCTTTTTTAAATTTTGTGTTTATAATTTTTTTATACTTATAAATTTTTCTTTCAAAGGGCCCTTCTTTTCTAAAAGGACATAAATTTCTCCGTTTTCTTTAAAAACTGTTTTTTTTTTGGGGGAAAGAGCAGTGGCCCCTAAAAAAAATTTGGAATGTTTTCTGATTTTTCATTGCATAAGAAGACCCTTCCCATAAATTTAAAGGGGGATCATCACTAAAGTCTTTGTTTTAGGGTTTGGGCCCTTTTGGTCTAAAAATGGTTTTGATTTAATATTTTGAAAATTTTGACTTTTTACTTGAAAAAAAATTCCTGCAATTTGGAAAAGGGCCTTTTATAGTCAAACTTGGGCCAAATACTTTCAAAAATATTTGGACCCTTTTTGGGGGGGCCCCAAAAAAATTTTTCCCTTAATTTTGAAATTTAATTTGGGAACAATTTTTAAAAACAATGATTCCATAAGGGTTGTTTTTGATCTGTATTTCCAATTTCCTCTCCCCACATTTGTAAGGATTAATAGAAATTAAGGCAATGGAAGTAATTGTGAAAATTTTTTCCCCCTTTTGAAATTTCCATGAAACACTGACATCATAATTGAATTTTCCTTTATAATTTGAATCAAATTTTCCACGCCGAAAAATAATTCCTTAGAACCAAATAAATTCAAACCATAAAGCCCGAAGGTTTATGGGGCAGGGTCCAAAACCCCGTAGGTACTCTAGAAGGGGCGCTTAAAGGAAAAAAAAAAAACCTTTCGGGGTGGGAATTAAATTCAGCACTGCTGGAGGTTGAGGGGTTTGGGGGAAAAAAAAATTTTGCCCCTCTTTTTTTTTAGTAGGGGCATGGGAGGTCCCCCTTTGGGGTTTCTTGGGAAAAAGGGTTTTTCCTTTAATTCAAATTTTAAATTTTCCCGGGCCTTTTCCGAGTGCTTTTCCCTGTCCACAAGGGCAAAATTTTTTGGGAAACTTTTATTTGCCTTTAGGGATCCCTTTTAAAAGATATTTATGTCCACAGTAAAACTCCTTCTTTCTCTTTTTAAAGGGTTTTACATGTTTTCAGCTAATTTGCATCTTTTAATTTTTGATCCTAATTGTGACAAGCCCCTTTATATAGTCTAAAAACCTAGCTGACAAATTGCAGTATACCTTTGACATTCTGAATGGTTCTCATAAAAATAATTTCTCAGCTGTTTTTTAAGTTTCTTTTCCAATTCCAATGGAAAAAAGAACTTCATCAGTTTAAAAATTAAGGAACTTTTTTATTTTTCCAACAAAGAGACTTTGAGTTCGACGTTTTCAGAGGGGGAAACATTTGACAGCCAGGGCAGGGGTAGCAAGAAAATTTTTTAGATATTTTGTATTTTTTAATGAGCCTTTTTAAAATTTTAAAATTTTAATTTATATATTTAAAATATAATATAGTTTTGCTGTTCTGAATAATTTGGGAAAGGGGTAAATATCTTAAATGGCAGAAATACACTTTAAAATAAAGTCATTAGCAAGAGGAACAAAAATTTTTTTTCCTTGATTCCATTAAAATTTTTTGACCAAGCCAAATTTTAAACAAAATTGCTTTAACAAGAAAAAAGGATAATGTTCTAAACTTTTGAAGGGAGCCTCTATTCATGGGGTAAAACCCAAAATCCCTGAAATTAAAGAAATGGTGACAAAGTAAAAAATAATGGGGCTGGCCAGCCTTTTTAAACCCCTGCCTCTATTTTCAACCTCAAAAGTACAGAATCACTCCACCCATATCCCCCTAACCTTTTCCCCCGTCCATGACCACATTTCTGGGTCCATTAATGGACCGAACCTTTTTGGGCCGGGGTTGGCGATCAAAAGGAAAAGAGGAAGAAGGCGATTTCCCCCTTGGGGTTTCACAAAGGGGCCAATATTGCCTTACCAGGGGGGCATCACTCACCAAGGGACCCCCCCTCCGAGGGGTTCTTAGAAGCCCGGAAAAAGGAGCACGATGGTCTCCACCTCCAAGAGTCACCCGAAAAAGAGAAGAAAAGAAAAAAGAAGAGAAGACAAAAAATACCCGGACCTAATCTCTAAGAAAACAAAAGTGCTTAAATTTTTTAAAGTATATACAGGTGCAGTAAAGAAACTTCTTTCCGGGAAGAAGAGTTTTACAAACCAAACAAACGCAAAAATTTCCAAGGAACCAGGGGTAATCATCACAAGTCAGAGACAGTCCATATCCAAAAAGGGGGAAGGGGGCAAGCATTTTGTCCTTTAAAAAGTTTCCTGTAAATTGGTGTTTCCCCTGGAAATTGAAAGTGTTCTCTGGATACTCTTTGTGGTTTAAAGGAAGTCATGCCACTTCTCGTTTGATGGGAATTCAGGGATGGATCGAGGAGCACGATGCAAGAGGAATCTGTACACATCGTCGAGGTCGAATTTGCCGAAGTACAGAGCCTTTCTTTTTGCTTGTGGTGACCAATCAGGGTCCCCTCTAGACTTGTGACAGTGTTCTTGGGGACTCTCTTAAGTTTTCATTCAGGAAATCCCAACGCCAATTCAATTTTGATGGGGAACACGGAATTGACTCTTGGCTGCAGTAAATAAAGAGGGATCGGGCCCTCATATCTGGCAGCGAGAGGGGAAGTCCTCAGTGTTCTTTTGTCGATTCGGTGGAACCTGGGGTATATTTCTCGAGTTACGGACTTGGATGGTTCTCAAAAACTGCGAGTTGTGTTCAGCAAAGTCAGTTGTGGAGAGAGCAGAGGCAGGAAGGATCATGTCTAGTTTTGAGGAGGGTGGGACACTTCTGCGAGAGATTCTCAACGAGGGCATTGGCAGGCAGAAAATTGGGGGGATAGCCTCTCTTAGGTGCTTTAGGGTGAAGACTTGATTGAGACCAGTTAGTAGTGTTCCCTTTCAGTTCCCACAGTGGATTGTGTCGATATTCCTATCAATTGTTTAAGAGGAGGTCAGGAAGGTCTTGGCTTTTGTTATGTCCTTTTTGAACGGCATTGAACTGCAAGTTCCCCATCTCAGAACCTTTCAAGGGGCGATTGTCTGAGGCCATACACTGTCTAGATGAAGATCGCGGGGAACTAGGGGGCTTTCGTCTAAAGTCTCCGACAGGCGGATTCACTCATCACCTTTTCATCTTGGGAGATGATGGAAAAAAAGGGATTAAAGCACTTTTTAGCATGTCTTTTGGCATTCAACTCAACTGGTGGGAAATCCGGCCCCTTCTTATATCGAGTCAGGGCCATCTCGGTGTCCTATTTCCGCTCCGCATTGGAGGCAGAAAAACTCAGGTTCCCTCGATCACATACCTATATAGCGTAGGAGAGGCCTCCTGTTTGAGGGTTTGTGGAAAGTTGATTCCTCTCGAGTCAAAAATAGGGAATCAGATTATCATCTCAGAGATGATTTGGGGGAAACCTGAAACATTCTTTGAGTTGGTGTGCTGAACGTGGTGATCCTTCTGGTCCTATATATTTTATTTTTCTATAACAACCATGTTAGATCTTGTTTGTTAGCATTTTATAGATGATTGAACCTATGTATCAAATCTATTATATTGTATATGCATCCATTCTATGTACCAATATATATTTTTATTCATTAACTGGTCAAAATCTCTTCAGGCTCTTCAGCAAGAAACAATCCCTTGTTGAGAAATCCAATTTCAGCAGTTAACGTTTGAATCCTATCATTCAAATGACCCAGCCATTCAAAAAAGCTTCCATACTATTCACCAACTCCCAAAATAATCACTTAATCCCAGGGGACCAAAACAATTTTTAAAAAATAATCATTTTTTCAAAAATACAATTTTTTTTTAAAGACAAAATCCCCTCAAAAAAATTTAAAAAAATATAAATATATATGGTTACCTTTTATTGAAAATCGACTTACCCCCAAAAAAAGGCTAACAATGATTTTAAAGTTGATGACTTAAAACATTCCCATGTTAAGAAAAATTCATTGAAATCAATTACAAAAAAATATTATTATACCCAAAATTTAACACCCCTTTAGTTTTATGTGAGCTTAAACCAAATCGTCCCATTAATCCACCTATCTAAAACAAAAACAAATTGAGAATTTTAAAATTTTTTAATACATAACATAGTTCCCTTATGAAATTTTAAAATACTTTTTTTTTTTTTTTTTTATTTTTGGGTCCCCCCAATTTTTCTCATTTTGGGGTCCAGAAAAGTGGTGGTATGCCAAAAAACATGATAAGAGTTAAAAATTAAGGTTTTTTTTTAGGCCCCTTTTTTTTTTCCCAGGCAGAAATGGACTTCAAAAAATATATATAATTTATATATTTTTTTCAAATTCCCTTTCCTTTACCACTTCCATAATGCCGGGTTTTGCTTTTTTAATTTAAAAATTTTAATTTCACCAGTTTCATTGGGGTCAAAGAATATCATAGCCCTTCATTGTCCCAAAATTCCTTCTCCTTCTTTTAGCTATAATTATTTTAACGATAATGCATGAACAATTTTTTTACATAGGATTAAACCTTTGGGTGAAAAAATTTGAAAATGCTTTAACTAATATGGAGAGGGAAAGGAAACCTATTTCAGTACTTTGTCGGAGAATCTCAGGGATAGACCCGGTGGGCGACTCAAAAGGGGGCATATGTAGGAACGACTGAAGTGCTTTGCAGCGCAGTAGAAAGGGCCATTTTGCATACCTTTAGGGAACATAGTTACTGAAATCTTTTATAAGGGCGGATATGATTAAGAAAAAGGAAGGGGAAAGTTAGCTCTCCCCGGTCTAAAGGGGTAAAGCTATTAAAAAATCAATCTTTAATCCGAATAATAATGGGCGAATTTGAGGATGTAAGGGGGTCTCTGGGTTTGAATGCAGACCCCGGTTTTAAAAATTATTAACTTCTTAAAATCCCGTTTTAAAAGACACCATTTTTAATATTTCCTTTTTATAACAAAAAAAGGAGAGATCCCAAAAAATGCAAGATTCTTCAATATTTTCCTTTTAATTTTGTTTTATAAGTTCTTTTGTAGCTTATAATTTTCTTTTATAAGGGGCCATTTCTTTGTCTAAAAAGGAGCATAAATTTCTCCTTACTTTTTTAACTGTTTTTTTTTAAAAAGGGATGGCCCCCCAAAAAAAATTTGGAATGTTATCTGAGTTTGCATTCATAATAAACCCTTCCCATGAGATTTTAAAGGGGGGGCATCTATCACTAAAGTCTTTTTTGTAGGTTGGGGCCCTTTTGGGGTAAAATTTGTAATTTAATATTTTGATAAATTTATTTTATTTGACTTTAAAAATTCCTTCATTTTTAAGAACCCCTTTTGTATAGGTCAGAACTTGGGCCCAAAAAAACTTTCGAAAAAGATAATATTAGACCTTTTTCGGGGGGGCCAAAAATATTTTACGTTTAAATTTGAAATTTATATTTGGGAGACATATTTAAAAACAAGATGTCCATAAGATTGTTTTTTATCTGTATTCCAATTTGCCCCTCCTAAAATTAGTAAGGGTTAATAGAATGTAGCAATGAAGAAAATTTTGGGAAAATTTTTTCCCCCTTTTTAAATTTCCATAGAATCTGACGACTCAAATTTGAATTTCTCCTTTATAAATTTTTAACAAATTTTTCCAGCCGAAAATAATTCCTTTAGAAGCCCAAAAAGTTTAAAAAAAATAAAAGCCCGAAGGTTTTTTGGGGGGGGGGGTCCAAAGCTCAGTAGGTACTCTAGAAGGGACTTGCTTAAAGGTAACAGGAAAAAATAAAAAAAAAAAAAAACCTTTCGCGTGTTTATAATTCAGCACTGCTGGGAGGTTGAGGGTTTGAGGAAAAGATAGATATTTTCGCCCCCTCATTTTTTGTTCGCAGTTTAGGGGCAACCATGGGAGCGGTTCCCCTCCTCCCTTTGGAGGTTCTCTTTGGAACACAGGTTTTCCATTCAATAATCCAAAATTTTTTAATTAATTTCCGGAATCTTTGGCCCGTGTGCTTTTCCTCTGTGCCCTGCAAGGGCAAATTTTTCCTTTGGAACACTGCTTATTATTTGCCTTTCTTTAGAGAAGTCCCTTTTTAAAAACGATATTTATGTTCAACATGTCTAAAAGATCCTTCATTTCTCTTTTTTAAAACGTTTGATAGCTTTGTGTCAGCTAGGTATTTGAATCTGTTATGTATTTTGATCCTATCTTGTGACAAGCCTTATATAGTCAATATTTAACTACCTTAGTCTGACAAATACTGCAGTGCAGCTATGATCACTTTGACATTTTTACTGATATGCGGTCTAATATAGCAAGTTAATTTCCTTAGCTGGATTTTTTAAGTTTACTTCTCCAATTCCAGATTTGGGAAATTGACGCTTTCTATTTTAATCTACTTTTAAAAATTTTCAGGTAACTTTTCATTCGGGTTCCAATAAAGAGACTATTTGAGTTGCGGACTGGTTGGCCAGCAGACGGGGAGAAAGGACGCCATTTGGGAGCAAAGCCAGGGCATGGGCTTAGCCAAAGAAAACGAAAAATTTTGAGATATTTTGTATTGTTCTTTTAATGATACTTTTGTAATGCCTTAATCATTGGTAAATTTATATAATATACTATTATATAATATATTACTATATATATATATTTTTATATATATCGTTTTGTATGTTGCTGAAATAGTGGAAGGCGCTACAATTATTACCTTGAAATAGGACAGAATAATACATCCTCTTAAATAAAGAGTGGCCCTTATATAGGTACTCAGGACGAGGTCTAACTGGAATAATTTTTCCTAACCTTGCATTGCTCACATTCATCATTTTCTCTTGATCTGAGCGCAGAGTCAATTTTAAAGTCCAAAAATTGCCTTTATCATGGCAAACTAAAGATAATACATGTTCTACTACTGTTTGGAGGACGGGCAAAGCCTTCTATGCACTTGGGCGGTAGGAATCAGGAAGTCCCTGAAATGCTTACAAGGAAAATGGCTGAGCAAATCGTAGGAAAAATAATGGAGGGCTGGCCAGTCCGATTATTAAACCACATTTTGCCCTACACAGTATTTCACCAGACCTCAAGAGGTTAGGTGATTCGAATGTTCGCAAGCTCACCCGGATTTGCTACCACGGGTATTCACAATTTGTCCCTGTATCCCATGACCCCCACATTTGGATTTGGTGTCCATTAAATGGGACGAGAACCTTATGCCCTCCAGGTCCGCGGAGTTGGCGATCACGAATGCAGAAAGGAAAAAGAGTGCAAGAAGGCTGATTTCCCTTGGTTTACACAGAGGGCCAATTATTGTCCCTTGACACAGGGTGCACGTGCATCAATCACCAAGGTACGTCTCACGGCGCCCTCTCGAGGATGGTTCTTAGAAGCCCGGGCAGAAAAGAGTGAGCACGTTGGCTCTTCCACGCTGCCAGAGTCAGTCAGCCCGAAACGAGGAGAGAGAGAGAGAGAGAGAACAAAACGGGGAGAAAAAAAAGAGAGAGTAGACTAAAAAATGACTCCTGGGCCCTCGCCGGGACCTAATCTCTAATGAAGCAAAAGTGCTTTACTTTTTAATGATTTTTCTATGAGTATATACAGGTTGCAGTACAAGAAACTTCTTTCGGGAATGATAGAGTTCAGCAAACCAAACAAAGCAAACTGCAAAGGTTACCAAGGGAACCAGGAGTAAGTAATGCCAAGTCACAAGGTCAGGAGACAGTCCATATCTCAAGAAAGGGGGAAAGGGGACTAAGCAGTTTTTGTCTTAATAGAGTATTGCTCTGCTGAACTTGGTGCTTCCTCTGGACATTGAACGGTTTGTTCTCAGGGATACTCTGTTGTGGTTTAAAGGATAGGTCAAGCCACGCTTCTCGGTTTGATGGGGAATTCGGGATGGATCTGGAGCACATGCAAGGGAAATCTGTGGAACACATCTCGAGTCGATTTGCCGAAGAAGACAGAGCCCTTTCTTGTTGCTGTGGTGACATCAGGGTCCCCTCTAGACTTGTGACGCAGTGTTTCTGGGGACTCTCTGAAGTTTCATTCAGGAAAGTCCACACCCGCCTTTCAGATTTGATGGGGAACACGGAATTGCTCTGCATGCAATGGAGGGGAATCGGGCCTCATCTGGCAGCGAGGGGGAAGTCTCTCGTGTTTCTTTTGTCGAGTTGCGGTGGGAACCTGGGGTATATTCTCGAGAGTTTGTTCAGCAAAGTCAGGACTCATGTCTAGTTGCGAGGGACACCTCGAGATTCTCAACGAGGCTTGGCAGGGAAATTGGGATGCCTCTTTAGGTGAGACTTGAGACCCAGTGTCCCTTTCAGTTCCCACAGTGATTGTCGGATTCCTATCAATTTTTAAGAGGAGTCAGGCTTGTTGTCCTTTTGACGCATTGAACTGCAAGTTCCTCTCGAATTTTCAAGGGGATGTGAGGCCTCCTGTCTAGATGAGGCGGGGAACTAGGGCTTTCTCTAAAGTCTCCACAGGGGATTCACTCATCCCTTCATCTTGGGAGATGAAAGACTAGCCTGCATTCAACTCACTGGAGGGAAATCCGGCCTTATATCGAGTCAGGGCATCTCGGTGTCCATTCCGCTTTGGGGCAGAAAAACTCAGGGTCCCTCTCACATACCTATAGCTAAGAGAGGCCTCCTGTTGAGGTGTTTGTGGAAAGTTGCATTCCTCTTGAGTCAAAAATAGGGAATCAGCTCTCATCTCGAGATGATTTGGGGAACCTGAAACATTCCTTGAGTTGGTGTGCTGAACGTGGTGTTCCTCTGGACTATATTTTTTATTTTTCTATAACAACCATGTTATATCTTGTATGTTAGCATTTTATAGATCATTGAACATATGTATCAAATCATATTATATTGTATATGCATCCATTCCAGTACAAATATATATTTTTATTCATTAACAGCTCAAAATCTCTTCAGCTCTTCTGCAAGAAAATCCCCTTGTAAGAGAAAGCCAATGTTCAGCAGTTAACGCTTTGAAATCCTAATTCATTTCGAAATGACCCAGCCATTCAACAAGCTTCTACTACTTAGTTCAGCACAACTCCAGCAACATAAGTCACTCTAATCCCAAGGGACCAATCCAGATTATAGAGAATAGATCATTTTATCAAAAAATACATTTTTTTTAATAGACCTTATCTAAAAAAATTATTCATTATATATATATATATATATATATATATATATATATATATATATATAGGGTTACCTTTTTTTTATTGACAATCGTATCTTACCCCAAACAAAGGCATAACAAATGTATTATATAATGTTGATGACTTAAGACATGTCCCTACTAGATTAAGAAATAATTACATTGAAATCACATTCACAATTAAAAATATATTATACCCCAACATTGAACACCCTTCAGTTCATGTAGAGCTTAAACCAAATCGTGCCCATTAACTCCACACTATCTAAAAACAAAAACATACATTGAGACATAGCTAATTTTAGATACATAGACATAGTTCCCCTTATGAAATTTAAAATAGCTTTTTGTTTATTTTTTTTATTTTGGGCTCCACCAATTTGCTCATTTCTGGAGTCCTAGATAGAGTGGTCTGCGTATGCCAAGGACATGATAAGAGTTAACTTAAGGTTTTTTCTTAGGCCTATTTTTTGTTTCCCAGGCAGGAAGAACTGGACTTCCAAATATATATATATATATATATATATAAATATATATATATATATATATATTTTATCAAGTTCACCTTTCCTTTTACTACACTTCCATCAAGTGCCGGTTTTGCAATTTCAATTAAAATTTTATTTTCACCAGTTTTCATTGGAGTCTAAAGAATATCATAGCCATTCATTGTCAAAAAATATCCTTTCTCCTTCTTGTAGCTATAGTATATTATTAACGATATATGCATGAACGAATTTTTGTCACATAGGACTTAAACCTTGGCTGAAAATTTTTGACAAATGCTTAGACTAATATGGAGAGGGCAATGGAACCTATTTCAGTACTCTTGTCTGGAGAATCTCAGGGATAGATGAGCCTGGTGGGCTGACATCTATGGGGTCGCATAGTGTAGGACACGACTGAAGTGACTTAGCAGCAGCAGTAGCAGTAGCAGGACTTTTAAGCATACCTTGAGGTAACATAGTCTACTGAAATCTTTTATAAAAGGCGCGATATGATTAAGAAAAGGGAGAGAGAGAAAGTTAGTCTCTCCCGGTCTAAAGGGTGTAAAGGCATATTAAAAAATCAATCTTGTGAATCCGTAATAATAATGTGCCGATTTTGAGGAATAGTAATGGGATCTCTGGTTAGAATGCAGACCCAGGTTTCAAAAAATTATTAACTTCTTAAAATTCTGTTAAGAGACACCATTTGTAATATTTCCTTTGTATAACAAAAATAGGAGAGAGTTCCAAAAAAAAAGTGCAAGATTCTTCAATATGTTTCCTTTTTAATTGTGTGTTTATAAGTTCTTTAGTAGCTTATAATTTTTTCTTTCATAAGGGGCCATTGCTTTGTCTAAAGAGGAGCATAAATTTTTCTCCGTTACTTTAATAACTGTTTTGTTTGTAAAATGAGCAGTGGCCCCTAAGAAAAAAAAATTTGGAATGTATATCTGAGTTTGCCATTGCATAAGTAAGACCCTTCCTATGAGATTAAGGGGTGCATCTATCACATAAAGTCTTTATGTTGTAGGTTGGCCTTGTGGTCTAACATATGTGTAGATTTGAATATTTTGATAAATTTATTGTACTTTGACTTGAAAAATTCCTGCAATTTGGCAAAGAGACCTTTTGTATAGGTCAGAATTTGGGCCAAAATACTTTCGAAATGATAATATTAGACCCTTTGCTGGGGGGGTCCAGAAAATATTTTACCGTTAATTTTGAAATTTATATTTGGTAGACATATTTAAATAACAATGATGTCCATAAGGATTGTTTTTGATCTGTATTTCCAATTTGCCTCTCCCTACATTAGTAGAGGAGTTAATAGAAGTGTAAGGCAATGGAAGTAATTGTGTGAAATTTTGTCCCCCCTTTTGAATTGCCATAGAATCTGAGCTGACATCATAATTTGAATTTCTCCTTTTATAATTTGAATCAATTATTCCACGCCGAACAGTAATTCCTTTAGAAGCCAAATTAGTTCAAACCTATAAAAGCCTGAAGGTTTGTGGGGGCAGGGGTCCAAAACTCCAGTAGGTACTCTAGAAGGGACTGGGACTGCTTAAAGGTAAAGGAAAAAAAAAACATTTAGGGCTGGTATATTAATTGCAGCACTGCTGGAGGTTGAGGGTTTGAGGGAAAAGATAGATTTTGCCCCTCTTTTTTGTAGTAGGGGGACATGGGAGGTCCCCTCTTTGGAGTTTCTTGGAATAGGTTTTCCTTCAATATCAAATTTAAATTTACGGTCTTTGGCCGAGTGCTTTCCTCTGTGCCAGCAAGG
>JAJLRB010004772.1:0-59823 GCA_020976825.1 Odocoileus hemionus
TGTGGAACAAGGAATTGCTCTGCACCCAATGCAGGGGAATCGGACCTCATCAGCCGGCGAGGGGGAAGTCTCGCCGTTTTTCTCGAGTTGCGGCGGGAAGCAGGGGTGTATTCTCGAGTTAGAACTTGGATGGCCCTTCAAAATTCGAGTTTGTTCAGCGAAGTCAGGACTCATGTCTAGTTGCGAGGGACTCTTCGCTATTCTCATCGAGGCTTGGCAGGGCAATCTGGATGCCTCTTTAGGTGAGACTTGAGACCCAGGGTCCCTTTCAGTTCCCACAGTGATTGTCGGATTCCTATCAATTATTAAGAGGAGTCAGGCTTTTTGTCCTTTGGACGCATTGAACTCCAAGTTCCTCTCGAAATTTCAAGGGGATGTGAGGCCTCCTGTCGAGATGAGTCGGGGAACTAGCGCTTTCTCTAAAGTCTCCACAGGGGATTCACCCATCTCTTCATCTTGGGAGATGAAAGACTAGCCTGCATTCAAGTCACTGGAGGGAAATCCGGCCATATTTCGAGTCATGGCATCTCGGTGTTCATTCCACTTGAGGCAGGAAACTCAGGGTCCCTCTCAGATATCTATAGCTAAGAGAGGCCTCCTGTTCAGGTGCTTGTGGAAAGTTGCATTCCTCTTGAGTCAAAAATAGGGAATCAGCTCTCATCTCGAGATGATTTGGGGTTCCCGGGGCTTTTCTTCATTTGGTGTGCTGAACTTGGAGTTCCTCTGGACTCTATTTTACTTATCTATATCAACCAAGAAATATCTTGTATGTTAGCATTTTATAGATCATTGAACATATTTATCAAATCATATTATATTGTACATATGTCCATTCCAGTCCAAATATATACTTTTATTCATTAATATCTCAAAATCTCTTTAGCTCTTCTGCAAGAAAATCCCCTTGTAAGAGTAAGCCAATGTTCAGCAATTAATGCTTTAAAATCCTAATTAATTTGGGAATGACCAAGCCATCCAACAAATTTCTACTACTTAGTTCAGCACAACTCCAACAAGCTGGGTCACTCAGATCTCAAGAGACCACTCCAGATTACAGAGAATATATCATTTTATCAAAAATAGAATTCTTTTTAATAGAGCTTATCTAAAAGTTTTCATCTCACCTATAAATTTATATTTTTATATTATTTTTATATATATATATATATATATATATATATATATATATATATATTTACCTTTTTCTGGACAATCGTATCGTACCCCAAACCAAGGCATAACAAAAGTATTATAAAATGTTCATGACTCAAGAAAAGTCTCTACTAAATTAACAAATAATTATATTGAAATCACATTCACAATTAAATAAACATTATACCCAACTTTGAACACCCTTCAGTTCGTGAAATGCTGAAACCAAATAGAGCCCATTAACTCCACACTATCTAAAAACAGAAACATACATTGAAACTTAGATAATTTTAGATACATTGATTAGAGTATGGGAAGAAGCATTATCTAGTCTAGCTTAAAAATTAATGTAACTTTCATTAGGTTCCAACAAAGAGACTTTTGGTGTTGCGACTGTTGGCAGAGGAGAAGCATTTTTAACAGCCAGGGCAGGGCTAGCAAGAAAATTTTGAGATATTTTGTAATGTTTTAATTGAGCCTTTTGTAAAGTTTAATCATTTAATTTATATGTTTATAATAAGTGTTTTGTCTGTTGCTGAATATTGGAAGGGCTAGAATATACCTTTAAAAGGCAGAATTACAGCCTTAGATCAGTTGGAATAGTTTTTCCTTGTTTGGCTGCTCATTTAACATTTTCTTTGACCCGGACCCATATTTATAAGTCAAAACTGCATTTATGAGGAAACTAAGGATTATGTTCAACTACTGTTTGAAGGCAAGCCTCTATTCATTGGCGTGAAACCAGAAGTCCCTGAAATGTAAAGAAGTGGTGAAGTAAAGTAGAAAAATAATGGGGCTGGCCAGCCTTTGAAGCCAAGCCTTAGTATTTACAGACCTCAATATGTCCATGAGTCACTCCTACCGATAGAGCACGTATACCAGTGTCCCTGTTCTTTGGCCACATTTTCTGGGGTCCTTTAATGGACCGGAACCTTGTGGTACGGAGTTAGCGATCAGAAAGTAAAAGAGACAAGGAGGCTGATATCCCTTGGTTTACACAAAGGACCAATATTGTCCTTGACACAGGGCTTGCATCACTCACCAAGGTACCAGGCACCCTCTTGGGTGGGTCTTACAAGCCCGGGCAGAAAAATGAGCACGACGGGTCTCCACGCTCCAGAAAGTCAGCCAGAAAAAAAGATAGAGAGAGAGAGAGAAAGAGAGAGAGAGACAAAAAAAAAAGACCCGGGTCCTAAGCTCTAATGGAACAAAGGTGCTTTAATGATTTTTCTATGAGTATATACAGGCTGCAGTACAAGAAACTTCTTTCAGGAATGATAGAGTTCAGCAAACCAAACATACTGCAACGGTTCCCAAGGGAACAAGGAGTAATGTTAGTCACAAGGTCAGGAGACCAACCATATCTCAAGAAAGGGGAAGGGGACTAAGCAGTTTTTTCTTAAAACTTTGCTCTGCTGAACTTGGTGTTCCTCTGGACTTTGGACGGTGTTCTCGTGGATTCTCTGTTGTTGTTTAAAGGAAGTCAAGCCACTTCTCGTGTTTGATGGGTAATGTAGGATGGCTCTGGAGCCAATGCAGGGCAATCGGGCCTCATCTTGAGTGGATTATGGGTATACGGATCTGTTTCGTGTTGCTGCGGTGACCTCAGGGCCCCTTTAGACTTGTGACAGTGTTCTTTGGGATTATCTCTTGTTCCATCCAGGAAGTCCAGGCTCCTTTCGTGTTTGATGTGGAACAAGGAATTGCTCTGCACCCAATGCAGGGGGGAATCGGACCTCATCAGCCGGCGAGGGGGAAGTCTCGCCGTTTTTCTCGAGTTTGCGGCGGGAAGCAGGGGTGTATTCTCGAGTTAGAACTTGGATGGCCCTTCAAAATTCGAGTTTGTTCAGCGAAGTCAGGACTCTGTCTAGTTGCGAGGGACTCTTCGCTATTCTCATCGAGGCTTGGCAGGGCAATCTGGATGCCTCTTTAGGTGAGACTTGAGACCCAGGGTCCCTTTCAGTTCCCACAGTGATTGTCGGATTCCTATCAATTATTAAGAGGAGTCAGGCTTTTTGTCCTTTGGACGCATTGAACTCCAAGTTCCTCTCGAAATTTCAAGGGGATGTGAGGCCTCCTGTCGAGATGAGTCGGGGAACTAGCGCTTTCTCTAAAGTCTCCACAGGGGATTCACCCATCTCTTCATCTTGGGAGATGAAAGACTAGCCTGCATTCAAGTCACTGGAGGGAAATCCGGCCATATTTCGAGTCATGGCATCTCGGTGTTCATTCCACTTGAGGCAGGAAACTCAGGGTCCCTCTCAGATATCTATAGCTAAGAGAGGCCTCCTGTTCAGGTGCTTGTGGAAAGTTGCATTCCTCTTGAGTCAAAAATAGGGAATCAGCTCTCATCTCTCGAGATGATTTGGGGTTCCCGGGGCTTTTTTCATTTGGTGTGCTGAACTTGGAGTTCCTCTGGACTCTATTTTACTTATCTATATCAACCAAGAAATATCTTGTATGTTAGCATTTTATAGATCATTGAACATATTTATCAAATCATATTATATTGTACATATGTCCATTCCAGTCCAAATATATACTTTTATTCATTAATATCTCAAAATCTCTTTAGCTCTTCTGCAAGAAAATCCCCTTGTAAGAGTAAGCCAATGTTCAGCAATTAATGCTTTAAAATCCTAATTAATTTGGGAATGACCAAGCCATCCAACAAATTTCTACTACTTAGTTCAGCACAACTCCAACAAGCTGGGTCACTCAGATCTCAAGAGACCACTCCAGATTACAGAGAATATATCATTTTATCAAAAATAGAATTCTTTTTAATAGAGCTTATCTAAAAGTTTTCATCTCACCTATAAATTTATATTTTTATATATATATATATTTATATTATATATATATATAAATAGTTACCTTTTTCTGGACAATCGTATCGTACCCCAAACCAAGGCATAAAAAAAGTATTATAAAATGTTCATGACTCAAGAAAAGTCTCTACTAAATTAACAAATAATTATATTGAAATCACATTCACAATTAAATAAACATTATACCCAACTTTGAACACCCTTCAGTTCGTGAAATGCTGAAACCAAATAGAGCCCATTAACTCCACATCTAAAAAAACAGAAACATACATTGAAACTTAGATAATTTTAGATACATTGATTAGAGTATGGGAAGAAGCATTATCTAGTCTAGCTTAAAAATTAATGTAACTTTTCATTAGGTTCCAACAAAGAGACTTTTGGTGTTGCGACTGTTGGCAGAGGAGAAGCATTTGGAACAGCCAGGGCAGGGCTAGCAAGAAAATTTTGAGATATTTTGTAATGTTTTAATTGAGCCTTTTGTAAAGTTTAATCATTTAATTTATATGTTTATAATAAGTGTTTTTTGTCTGTTGTTGCTGAATATTGGAAGGGCTAGAATATACCTTTAAAAGGCAGAATTACAGCCTTAGATCAGTTGGAATAGTTTTTCCTTGTTTGGCTGCTCATTTAACATTTTCTTTGACCCGGACCCATATTTATAAGTCAAAACTGCATTTATGAGGAAACTAAGGATTATGTTCAACTACTGTTTGAAGGCAAGCCTCTATTCATTGGCGTGAAACCAGAAGTCCCTGAAATGTAAAGAAGTGGTGAAGTAAAGTAGAAAAATAATGGGGCTGGCCAGCCTTTGAAGCCAAGCCTTAGTATTTACAGACCTCAATATGTCCATGAGTCACTCCTACCGATAGAGCACGTATACCAGTGTCGCTGTTCTTTGGCCACATTTTCTGGGGTCCTTTAATGGACCGGAACCTTGTGGTACGGAGTTAGCGATCAGAAAGTAAAAGAGACAAGGAGGCTGATATCCCTTGGTTTACACAAAGGACCAATATTGTCCTTGACACAGGGCTTGCATCACTCACCAAGGTACCAGGCACCCTCTTGGGTGGGTCTTACAAGCCCGGGCAGAAAAGTGAGCACGACGGGTCTCCACGCTCCAGAAAGTCAGCCAGAAAAAGATAGAGAGAGAGAGAGAGAAAGAGAGAGAGAGACAAAAAAAAAGACCCTGGGTCCTAAGCTCTAATGGAACAAAGGTGCTTTAATGATTTTTCTATGAGTATATACAGGCTGCAGTACAAGAAACTTCTTTCAGGAATGATAGAGTTCAGCAAACCAAACATACTGCAACGGTTCCCAAGGGAACAAGGAGTAATGTTAGTCACAAGGTCAGGAGACCAACCATATCTCAAGAAAGGGGAAGGGGACTAAGCAGTTTTTTCTTAAAACGTTGCTCTGCTGAACTTGGTGTTCCTCTGGACTTTGGACGGTGTTCTCGTGGATTCTCTGTTGTTGTTTAAAGGAAGTCAAGCCACTTCTCGTGTTTGATGGGTAATGTAGGATGGCTCTGGAGCCAATGCAGGGCAATCGGGCCTCATCTTGAGTGGATTATGGGTATACGGATCTGTTTCGTGTTGCTGCGGTGACCTCAGGGCCCCTTTAGACTTGTGACAGTGTTCTTTGGGATTATCTCTTGTTCCATCCAGGAAGTCCAGGCTCCTTTCGTGTTTGATGTGGAACAAGGAATTGCTCTGCACCCAATGCAGGGGAATCGGACCTCATCAGCCGGCGAGGGGAAGTCTCGCCGTTTTTCTCGAGTTGCGGCGGAAGCAGGGGTGTATTCTCGAGTTAGAACTTGGATGGCCCTTCAAAATTCGAGTTTGTTCAGCGAAGTCAGGACTCATGTCTAGTTGCGAGGGACTCTTCGCTATTCTCATCGAGGCTTGGCAGGGCAATCTGGATGCCTCTTTAGGTGAGACTTGAGACCCAGGGTCCCTTTCAGTTCCCACAGTGATTGTCGGATTCCTATCAATTATTAAGAGGAGTCAGGCTTTTTGTCCTTTGGACGCATTGAACTCCAAGTTCCTCTCGAAATTTCAAGGGGATGTGAGGCCTCCTGTCGAGATGAGTCGGGGAACTAGCGCTTTCTCTAAAGTCTCCACAGGGGATTCACCCATCTCTTCATCTTGGGAGATGAAAGACTAGCCTGCATTCAAGTCACTGGAGGGAAATCCGGCCATATTTCGAGTCATGGCATCTCGGTGTTCATTCCACTTGAGGCAGGAAACTCAGGGTCCCTCTCAGATATCTATAGCTAAGAGAGGCCTCCTGTTCAGGTGCTTGTGGAAAGTTGCATTCCTCTTGAGTCAAAAATAGGGAATCAGCTCTCATCTCGAGATGATTTGGGGTTCCCGGGGCTTTTCTTCATTTGGTGTGCTGAACTTGGAGTTCCTCTGGACTCTATTTTACTTATCTATATCAACCAAGAAATATCTTGTATGTTAGCATTTTATAGATCATTGAACATATTTATCAAATCATATTATATTGTACATATGTCCATTCCAGTCCAAATATATATATATACTTTTATTCATTAATATCTCAAAATCTCTTTAGCTCTTCTGCAAGAAAATCCCCTTGTAAGAGTAAGCCAATGTTCAGCAATTAATGCTTTAAAATCCTAATTAATTTGGGAATGACCAAGCCATCCAACAAATTTCTACTACTTAGTTCAGCACAACTCCAACAAGCTGGGTCACTCAGATCTCAAGAGACCACTCCAGATTACAGAGAATATATCATTTTATCAAAAAAAAGAATTCTTTTTAATAGAGCTTATCTAAAAGTTTTCATCTCACCTATAAATTTATATTTATATATATATATATATATATATATATATATATATATATATATATATATATATATATATATAAATTTTCTGGACAATCGTATCGTACCCCAAACCAAGGCATAACAAAAGTATTATAAAATGTTCATGACTCAAGAAAAGTCTCTACTAAATTAACAAATAATTATATTGAAATCACATTCACAATTAAATAAACATTATACCCAACTTTGAACACCCTTCAGTTCGTGTGAAATGCTGAAACCAAATAGAGCCCATTAACTCCACACTATCTAAAAACAGAAACATACATTGAAACTTAGATAATTTTAGATACATTGATTAGAGTATGGGAAGAAGCATTATCTAGTCTAGCTTAAAAATTAATGTAACTTTTCATTAGGTTCCAACAAAGAGACTTTTGGTGTTGCGACTGTTGGCAGAGGAGAAGCATTTGGAACAGCCAGGGCAGGGCTAGCAAGAAAATTTTGAGATATTTTGTAATGTTTTAATTGAGCCTTTTGTAAAGTTTAATCATTTAATTTATATGTTTATAATAAGTGTTTTGTCTGTTGCTGAATATTGGAAGGGCTAGAATATACCTTTAAAAGGCAGAATTACAGCCTTAGATCAGTTGGAATAGTTTTTCCTTGTTTGGCTGCTCATTTAACATTTTCTTTGACCCGGACCCATATTTATAAGTCAAAACTGCATTTATGAGGAAACTAAGGATTATGTTCAACTACTGTTTGAAGCAAGCCTCTATTCATTGGCGTGAAACCAGAAGTCCCTGAAATGTAAAGAAGTGGTGAAGTAAAGTAGAAAAATAATGGGGCTGGCCAGCCTTTGAAGCCAAGCCTTAGTATTTACAGACCTCAATATGTCCATGAGTCACTCCTACCGATAGAGCACGTATACCAGTGTCGCTGTTCTTTGGCCATTTTTCTGGGGTCCTTTAATGGACCGGAACCTTGTGGTACGGAGTTAGCGATCAGAAAGTAAAAGAGACAAGGAGGCTGATATCCCTTGGTTTACACAAAGGACCAATATTGTCCTTGACACAGGGCTTGCATCACTCACCAAGGTACCAGGCACCCTCTTGGGTGGGTCTTACAAGCCCGGGCAGAAAAGTGAGCACGACGGGTCTCCACGCTCCAGAAAGTCAGCCAGAAAAAGATAGAGAGAGAGAGAGAAAGAGAGAGAGAGAGACAAAAAAAAACCCGGGGTCCTAAGCTCTAATGGAACAAAGGTGCTTTAATGATTTTTCTATGAGTATATACAGGCTGCAGTACAAGAAACTTCTTTCAGGAATGATAGAGTTCAGCAAACCAAACATACTGCAACGGTTCCCAAGGGAACAAGGAGTAATGTTAGTCACAAGGTCAGGAGACCAACCATATCTCAAGAAAGGGGAAGGGGACTAAGCAGTTTTTTCTTAAAACGTTGCTCTGCTGAACTTGGTGTTCCTCTGGACTTTGGACGGTGTTCTCGTGGATTCTCTGTTGTTGTTTAAAGGAAGTCAAGCCACTTCTCGTGTTTGATGGGTAATGTAGGATGGCTCTGGAGCCAATGCAGGGCAATCGGGCCTCATCTTGAGTGGATTATGGGTATACGGATCTGTTTCGTGTTGCTGCGGTGACCTCAGGGCCCCTTTAGACTTGTGACAGTGTTCTTTGGGATTATCTCTTGTTCCATCCAGGAAGTCCAGGCTCCTTTCGTGTTTGATGTGGAACAAGGAATTGCTCTGCACCCATGCAGGGGAATCGGACCTCATCAGCCGGCGAGGGGGAAGTCTCGCCGTTTTTCTCGAGTTGCGGCGGGAAGCAGGGGTGTATTCTCGAGTTAGAACTTGGATGGCCCTTCAAAATTCGAGTTTGTTCAGCGAAGTCAGGACTCATGTCTAGTTGCGAGGGACTCTTCGCTATTCTCATCGAGGCTTGGCAGGGCAATCTGGATGCCTCTTTAGGTGAGACTTGAGACCCAGGGTCCCTTTCAGTTCCCACAGTGATTGTCGGATTCCTATCAATTATTAAGAGGAGTCAGGCTTTTTGTCCTTTGGACGCATTGAACTCCAAGTTCCTCTCGAAATTTCAAGGGGATGTGAGGCCTCCTGTCGAGATGAGTCGGGGAACTAGCGCTTTCTCTAAAGTCTCCACAGGGGATTCACCCATCTCTTCATCTTGGGAGATGAAAGACTAGCCTGCATTCAAGTCACTGGAGGGAAATCCGGCCATATTTCGAGTCATGGCATCTCGGTGTTCATTCCACTTGAGGCAGGAAACTCAGGGTCCCTCTCAGATATCTATAGCTAAGAGAGGCCTCCTGTTCAGGTGCTTGTGGAAAGTTGCATTCCTCTTGAGTCAAAAATAGGGAATCAGCTCTCATCTCGAGATGATTTGGGGTTCCCGGGGCTTTTCTTCATTTGGTGTGCTGAACTTGGAGTTCCTCTGGACTCTATTTTACTTATCTATATCAACCAAGAAATATCTTGTATGTTAGCATTTTATAGATCATTGAACATATTTATCAAATCATATTATATTGTACATATGTCCATTCCAGTCCAAATATATACTTTTATTCATTAATATCTCAAAATCTCTTTAGCTCTTCTGCAAGAAAATCCCCTTGTAAGAGTAAGCCAATGTTCAGCAATTAATGCTTTAAAATCCTAATTAATTTGGGAATGACCAAGCCATCCAACAAATTTCTACTACTTAGTTCAGCACAACTCCAACAAGCTGGGTCACTCAGATCTCAAGAGACCACTCCAGATTACAGAGAATATATCATTTTATCAAAAATAGAATTCTTTTTAATAGAGCTTATCTAAAAGTTTTCATCTCACCTATAAATTTATATTTTTATATATATATATATATATATATATATATATATATATATATATAAATAGTTACCTTTTTCTGGACAATCGTATCGTACCCCAAACCAAGGCATAACAAAAGTATTATAAAATGTTCATGACTCAAGAAAAGTCTCTACTAAATTAACAAATAATTATATTGAAATCACATTCACAATTAAATAAACATTATACCCAACTTTGAACACCCTTCAGTTCGTGAAATGCTGAAACCAAATAGAGCCCATTAACTCCACACTATCTAAAAACAGAAACATACATTGAAACTTAGATAATTTTAGATACATTGATTAGAGTATGGGAAGAAGCATTATCTAGTCTAGCTTAAAAATTAATGTAACTTTTCATTAGGTTCCAACAAAGAGACTTTTGGTGTTGCGACTGTTGGCAGAGGAGAAGCATTTGGAACAGCCAGGGCAGGGCTAGCAAGAAAATTTTGAGATATTTTGTAATGTTTTAATTGAGCCTTTTGTAAAGTTTAATCATTTAATTTATATGTTTATAATAAGTGTTTTGTCTGTTGCTGAATATTGGAAGGGCTAGAATATACCTTTAAAAGGCAGAATTACAGCCTTAGATCAGTTGGAAGAGTTTTTCCTTGTTTGGCTGCTCATTTAACATTTTCTTTGACCCGGACCCATATTTATAAGTCAAAACTGCATTTATGAGGAAACTAAGGATTATGTTCAACTACTGTTTGAAGGCAAGCCTCTATTCATTGGCGTGAAACCAGAAGTCCCTGAAATGTAAAGAAGTGGTGAAGTAAAGTAGAAAAATAATGGGGCTGGCCAGCCTTTGAAGCCAAGCCTTAGTATTTACAGACCTCAATATGTCCATGAGTCACTCCTACCGATAGAGCACGTATACCAGTGTCCCTGTTCTTTGGCCACATTTTCTGGGGTCCTTTAATGGACCGGAACCTTGTGGTACGGAGTTAGCGATCAGAAAGTAAAAGAGACAAGGAGGCTGATATCCCTTGGTTTACACAAAGGACCAATATTGTCCTTGACACAGGGCTTGCATCACTCACCAAGGTACCAGGCACCCTCTTGGGTGGGTCTTACAAGCCCGGGCAGAAAAGTGAGCACGACGGGTCTCCACGCTCCAGAAAGTCAGCCAGAAAAAGATAGAGAGAGAGAGAGAGAAAGAGAGAGAGAGACAAAAAAAGACCCGGGTCCTAAGCTCTAATGGAACAAAGGTGCTTTAATGATTTTTCTATGAGTATATACAGGCTGCAGTACAAGAAACTTCTTTCAGGAATGATAGAGTTCAGCAAACCAAACATACTGCAACGGTTCCCAAGGGAACAAGGAGTAATGTTAGTCACAAGGTCAGGAGACCAACCATATCTCAAGAAAGGGGGGAGGGACTAAGCAGTTTTTTCTTAAAAAAGTTGCTCTGCTGAACTTGGTGTTCCTCTGGACTTTGGACGGTGTTCTCGTGGATTCTCTGTTGTTGTTTTTAAAGGAAGTCAAGCCACTTCTCGTGTTTGATGGGTAATGTAGGATGGCTCTGGAGCCAATGCAGGGCAATCGGGCCTCATCTTGAGTGGATTATGGGTATACGGATCTGTTTCGTGTTGCTGCGGTGACCTCAGGGCCCCTTTAGACTTGTGACAGTGTTCTTTGGGATTATCTCTTGTTCCATCCAGGAAGTCCAGGCTCCTTTCGTGTTTGATGTGGAACAAGGAATTGCTCTGCACCCAATGCAGGGGAATCGGACCTCATCAGCCGGCGAGGGGGAAGTCTCGCCGTTTTTCTCGAGTTGCGGCGGGAAGCAGGGGTGTATTCTCGAGTTAGAACTTGGATGGCCCTTCAAAATTCGAGTTTGTTCAGCGAAGTCAGGACTCATGTCTAGTTGCGAGGGACTCTTCGCTATTCTCATCGAGGCTTGGCAGGGCAATCTGGATGCCTCTTTAGGTGAGACTTGAGACCCAGGGTCCCTTTCAGTTCCCACAGTGATTGTCGGATTCCTATCAATTATTAAGAGGAGTCAGGCTTTTTGTCCTTTGGACGCATTGAACTCCAAGTTCCTCTCGAAATTTCAAGGGGATGTGAGGCCTCCTGTCGAGATGAGTCGGGGAACTAGCGCTTTCTCTAAAGTCTCCACAGGGGATTCACCCATCTCTTCATCTTGGGAGATGAAAGACTAGCCTGCATTCAAGTCACTGGAGGGAAATCCGGCCATATTTCGAGTCATGGCATCTCGGTGTTCATTCCACTTGAGGCAGGAAACTCAGGGTCCCTCTCAGATATCTATAGCTAAGAGAGGCCTCCTGTTCAGGTGCTTGTGGAAAGTTGCATTCCTCTTGAGTCAAAAATAGGGAATCAGCTCTCATCTCGAGATGATTTGGGGTTCCCGGGGCTTTTCTTCGCATTTGGTGTGCTGAACTTGGAGTTCCTCTGGACTCTATTTTACTTATCTATATCAACCAAGAAATATCTTGTATGTTAGCATTTTATAGATCATTGAACATATTTATCAAATCATATTATATTGTACATATGTCCATTCCAGTCCAAATATATACTTTTATTCATTAATATCTCAAAATCTCTTTAGCTCTTCTGCAAGAAAATCCCCTTGTAAGAGTAAGCCAATGTTCAGCAATTAATGCTTTAAAATCCTAATTAATTTGGGAATGACCAAGCCATCCAACAAATTTCTACTACTTAGTTCAGCACAACTCCAACAAGCTGGGTCACTCAGATCTCAAGAGACCACTCCAGATTACAGAGAATATATCATTTTATCAAAAATAGAATTCTTTTTAATAGAGCTTATCTAAAAGTTTTCATCTCACCTATAAATTTATATTTTTATATATATTTTTATTTATATATATATATATATATATATATATATATATAAAGTTACCTTTTTCTGGACAATCGTATCGTACCCCAAACCAAGGCATAACAAAAGTATTATAAAATGTTCATGACTCAAGAAAAGTCTCTACTAAATTAACAAATAATTATATTGAAATCACATTCACAATTAAATAAACATTATACCCAACTTTGAACACCCTTCAGTTCGTGAAATGCTGAAACCAAATAGAGCCCATTAACTCCACACTATCTAAAAACAGAAACATACATTGAAACTTAGATAATTTTAGATACATTGATTAGAGTATGGGAAGAAGCATTATCTAGTCTAGCTTAAAAATTAATGTAACTTTTCATTAGGTTCCAACAAAGAGACTTTGGTGTTGCGACTGTTGGCAGAGGAGAAGCATTTGGAACAGCAGCAGGGCAGGGCTAGCAAGAAAATTTTGAGATATTTTGTAATGTTTTAATTGAGCCTTTTGTAAAGTTTAATCATTTAATTTATATGTTTATAATAAGTGTTTTGTCTGTTGCTGAATATTGGAAGGGCTAGAATATACCTTTAAAAGGCAGAATTACAGCCTTAGATCAGTTGGAAGAGTTTTTCCTTGTTTGGCTGCTCATTTAACATTTTCTTTGACCCGGACCCATATTTATAAGTCAAAACTGCATTTATGAGGAAACTAAGGATTATGTTCAACTACTGTTTGAAGGCAAGCCTCTATTCATTGGCGTGAAACCAGAAGTCCCTGAAATGTAAAGAAGTGGTGAAGTAAAGTAGAAAAAAATAATGGGGCTGGCCAGCCTTTGAAGCCAAGCCTTAGTATTTACAGACCTCAATATGTCCATGAGTCACTCCTACCGATAGAGCACGTATACCAGTGTCCCTGTTCTTTGGCCACATTTTCTGGGGTCCTTTAATGGACCGGAACCTTGTGGTACGGAGTTAGCGATCAGAAAGTAAAAGAGACAAGGAGGCTGATATCCCTTGGTTTACACAAAGGACCAATATTGTCCTTGACACAGGGCTTGCATCACTCACCAAGGTACCAGGCACCCTCTTGGGTGGGTCTTACAAGCCCGGGCAGAAAAGTGAGCACGACGGGTCTCCACGCTCCAGAAAGTCAGCCAGAAAAAGATAGAGAGAGAGAGAGAAAGAGAGAGAGAGACAAAAAAAAGACCCGGGTCCTAAGCTCTAATGGAACAAAGGTGCTTTAATGATTTTTCTATGAGTATATACAGGCTGCAGTACAAGAAACTTCTTTCAGGAATGATAGAGTTCAGCAAACCAAACATACTGCAACGGTTCCCAAGGGAACAAGGAGTAATGTTAGTCACAAGGTCAGGAGACCAACCATATCTCAAGAAAGGGGAAGGGGACTAAGCAGTTTTTTCTTAAAAAGTTGCTCTGCTGAACTTGGTGTTCCTCTGGACTTTGGACGGTGTTCTCGTGGATTCTCTGTTGTTGTTTAAAGGAAGTCAAGCCACTTCTCGTGTTTGATGGGTAATGTAGGATGGCTCTGGAGCCAATGCAGGGCAATCGGGCCTCATCTTGAGTGGATTATGGGTATACGGATCTGTTTCGTGTTGCTGCGGTGACCTCAGGGCCCCTTTAGACTTGTGACAGTGTTCTTTGGGATTATCTCTTGTTCCATCCAGGAAGTCCAGGCTCCTTTCGTGTTTGATGTGGAACAAGGAATTGCTCTGCACCCAATGCAGGGGAATCGGACCTCATCAGCCGGCGAGGGGGAAGTCTCGCCGTTTTTCTCGAGTTGCGGCGGGAAGCAGGGGTGTATTCTCGAGTTAGAACTTGGATGGCCCTTCAAAATTCGAGTTTGTTCAGCGAAGTCAGGACTCATGTCTAGTTGCGAGGGACTCTTCGCTATTCTCATCGAGGCTTGGCAGGGCAATCTGGATGCCTCTTTAGGTGAGACTTGAGACCCCAGGGTCCCTTTCAGTTCCCACAGTGATTGTCGGATTCCTATCAATTATTAAGAGGAGTCAGGCTTTTTGTCCTTTGGACGCATTGAACTCCAAGTTCCTCTCGAAATTTCAAGGGGATGTGAGGCCTCCTGTCGAGATGAGTCGGGGAACTAGCGCTTTCTCTAAAGTCTCCACAGGGGATTCACCCATCTCTTCATCTTGGGAGATGAAAGACTAGCCTGCATTCAAGTCACTGGAGGGAAATCCGGCCATATTTCGAGTCATGGCATCTCGGTGTTCATTCCACTTGAGGCAGGAAACTCAGGGTCCCTCTCAGATATCTATAGCTAAGAGAGGCCTCCTGTTCAGGTGCTTGTGGAAAGTTGCATTCCTCTTGAGTCAAAAATAGGGAATCAGCTCTCATCTCGAGATGATTTGGGGTTCCCGGGGCTTTTCTTCATTTGGTGTGCTGAACTTGGAGTTCCTCTGGACTCTATTTTACTTATCTATATCAACCAAGAAATATCTTGTATGTTAGCATTTTATAGATCATTGAACATATTTATCAAATCATATTATATTGTACATATGTCCATTCCAGTCCAAATATATACTTTTATTCATTAATATCTCAAAATCTCTTTAGCTCTTCTGCAAGAAAATCCCCTTGTAAGAGTAAGCCAATGTTCAGCAATTAATGCTTTAAAATCCTAATTAATTTGGGAATGACCAAGCCATCCAACAAATTTCTACTACTTAGTTCAGCACAACTCCAACAAGCTGGGTCACTCAGATCTCAAGAGACCACTCCAGATTACAGAGAATATATCATTTTATCAAAAATAGAATTCTTTTTAATAGAGCTTATCTAAAAGTTTTCATCTCACCTATAAATTTATATTTTTATATATATTTTTTATATATATATATATATATATATATATATATATATATATATATATATATATATATAAATAGTTAACTTTTTCTGGACAATCGTATCGTACCCCAAACCAAGGCATAACAAAAGTATTATAAAATGTTCATGACTCAAGAAAAGTCTCTACTAAATTAACAAATAATTATATTGAAATCACATTCACAATTAAATAAACATTATACCCAACTTTGAACACCCTTCAGTTCGTGAAATGCTGAAACCAAATAGAGCCCATTAACTCCACACTATCTAAAAACAGAAACATACATTGAAACTTAGATAATTTTAGATACATTGATTAGAGTATGGGAAGAAGCATTATCTAGTAGCTTAAAAATTAATGTAACTTTTCATTAGGTTCCAACAAAGAGACTTTTGGTGTTGCGACTGTTGGCAGAGGAGAAGCATTTGGAACAGCCAGGGCAGGGCTAGCAAGAAAATTTTGAGATATTTTGTAATGTTTTAATTGAGCCTTTTGTAAAGTTTAATCATTTAATTTATATGTTTATAATAAGTGTTTTGTCTGTTGCTGAATATTGGAAGGGCTAGAATATACCTTTAAAAGGCAGAATTACAGCCTTAGATCAGTTGGAAGAGTTTTTCCTTGTTTGGCTGCTCATTTAACATTTTCTTTGACCCGGACCCATATTTATAAGTCAAAACTGCATTTATGAGGAAACTAAGGATTATGTTCAACTACTGTTTGAAGGCAAGCCTCTATTCATTGGCGTGAAACCAGAAGTCCCTGAAATGTAAAGAAGTGGTGAAGTAAAGTAGAAAAATAATGGGGCTGGCCAGCCTTTGAAGCCAAGCCTTAGTATTTACAGACCTCAATATGTCCATGAGTCACTCCTACCGATAGAGCACGTATACCAGTGTCCCTGTTCTTTGGCCACATTTTCTGGGGTCCTTTAATGGACCGGAACCTTGTGGTACGGAGTTAGCGATCAGAAAGTAAAAGAGACAAGGAGGCTGATATCCCTTGGTTTACACAAAGGACCAATATTGTCCTTGACACAGGGCTTGCATCACTCACCAAGGTACCAGGCACCCTCTTGGGGGTCTTACAAGCCCGGGCAGAAAAGTGAGCACGACGGGTCTCCACGCTCCAGAAAGTCAGCCAGAAAAAGATAGAGAGAGAGAGAGAGAAGAGAGAGAGAGACAAAAAAAGACCCGGGTCCTAAGCTCTAATGGAACAAAGGTGCTTTAATGATTTTTCTATGAGTATATACAGGCTGCAGTACAAGAAACTTCTTTCAGGAATGATAGAGTTCAGCAAACCAAACATACTGCAACGGTTCCCAAGGGAACAAGGAGTAATGTTAGTCACAAGGTCAGGAGACCAACCATATCTCAAGAAAGGGGAAGGGGACTAAGCAGTTTTTTTCTTAAAACGTTGCTCTGCTGAACTTGGTGTTCCTCTGGACTTTGGACGGTGTTCTCGTGGATTCTCTGTTGTTGTTTAAAGGAAGTCAAGCCACTTCTCGTGTTTGATGGGTAATGTAGGATGGCTCTGGAGCCAATGCAGGGCAATCGGGCCTCATCTTGAGTGGATTATGGGTATACGGATCTGTTTCGTGTTGCTGCGGTGACCTCAGGGCCCCTTTAGACTTGTGACAGTGTTCTTTGGGATTATCTCTTGTTCCATCCAGGAAGTCCAGGCTCCTTTCGTGTTTTTGATGTGGAACAAGGAATTGCTCTGCACCCAATGCAGGGGAATCGGACCTCATCAGCCGGCGAGGGGGAAGTCTCGCCGTTTTTCTCGAGTTGCGGCGGGAAGCAGGGGTGTATTCTCGAGTTAGAACTTGGATGGCCCTTCAAAATTCGAGTTTGTTCAGCGAAGTCAGGACTCATGTCTAGTTGCGAGGGACTCTTCGCTATTCTCATCGAGGCTTGGCAGGGCAATCTGGATGCCTCTTTAGGTGAGACTTGAGACCCAGGGTCCCTTTCAGTTCCCACAGTGATTGTCGGATTCCTATCAATTATTAAGAGGAGTCAGGCTTTTTGTCCTTTGGACGCATTGAACTCCAAGTTCCTCTCGAAATTTCAAGGGGATGTGAGGCCTCCTGTCGAGATGAGTCGGGGAACTAGCTTTCTCTAAAGTCTCCACAGGGGATTCACCCATCTCTTCATCTTGGGAGATGAAAGACTAGCCTGCATTCAAGTCACTGGAGGGAAATCCGGCCATATTTCGAGTCATGGCATCTCGGTGTTCATTCCACTTGAGGCAGGAAACTCAGGGTCCCTCTCAGATATCTATAGCTAAGAGAGGCCTCCTGTTCAGGTGCTTGTGGAAAGTTGCATTCCTCTTGAGTCAAAAATAGGGAATCAGCTCTCATCTCGAGATGATTTGGGGTTCCCGGGGCTTTTCTTCATTTGGTGTGCTGAACTTGGAGTTCCTCTGGACTCTATTTTACTTATCTATATCAACCAAGAAATATCTTGTATGTTAGCATTTTATAGATCATTGAACATATTTATCAAATCATATTATATTGTACATATGTCCATTCCAGTCCAAATATATACTTTTATTCATTAATATCTCAAAATCTCTTTAGCTCTTCTGCAAGAAAATCCCCTTGTAAGAGTAAGCCAATGTTCAGCAATTAATGCTTTAAAATCCTAATTAATTTGGGAATGACCAAGCCATCCAACAAATTTCTACTACTTAGTAGCACAACTCCAACAAGCTGGGTCACTCAGATCTCAAGAGACCACTCCAGATTACAGAGAATATATCATTTTATCAAAAATAGAATTCTTTTTAATAGAGCTTATCTAAAAGTTTTCATCTCACCTATAAATTTATATTTTTATATATATATATATTTTATATTATATATATATATATATATATATATATTATATTATAAAAGTTACCTTTTTCTGGACAATCGTATCGTACCCCAAACCAAGGCATAACAAAAGTATTATAAAATGTTCATGACTCAAGAAAAGTCTCTACTAAATTAACAAATAATTATATTGAAATCACATTCACAATTAAATAAAACATTATACCCAACTTTGAACACCCTTCAGTTCGTGAAATGCTGAAACCAAATAGAGCCCATTAACTCCACACTATCTAAAAACAGAAACATACATTGAAACTTAGATAATTTTAGATACATTGATTAGAGTATGGGAAGAAGCATTATCTAGTCTAGCTTAAAAATTAATGTAACTTTTCATTAGGTTCCAACAAAGAGACTTTTGGTGTTGCGACTGTTGGCAGAGGAGAAGCATTTGGAACAGCCAGGGCAGGGCTAGCAAGAAAATTTTGAGATATTTTGTAATGTTTTAATTGAGCCTTTTGTAAAGTTTAATCATTTAATTTATATGTTTATAATAAGTGTTTTGTCTGTTGCTGAATATTGGAAGGGCTAGAATATACCTTTAAAAGGCAGAATTACAGCCTTAGATCAGTTGGAAGAGTTTTTCCTTGTTTGGCTGCTCATTTAACATTTTCTTTGACCCGGACCCATATTTATAAGTCAAAACTGCATTTATGAGGAAACTAAGGATTATGTTCAACTACTGTTTGAAGGCAAGCCTCTATTCATTGGCGTGAAACCAGAAGTCCCTGAAATGTAAAGAAGTGGTGAAGTAAAGTAGAAAAAATAATGGGGCTGGCCAGCCTTTGAAGCCAAGCCTTAGTATTTACAGACCTCAATATGTCCATGAGTCACTCCTACCGATAGAGCACGTATACCAGTGTCCCTGTTCTTTGGCCACATTTTCTGGGGTCCTTTAATGGACCGGAACCTTGTGGTACGGAGTTAGCGATCAGAAAGTAAAAGAGACAAGGAGGCTGATATCCCTTGGTTTACACAAAGGACCAATATTGTCCTTGACACAGGGCTTGCATCACTCACCAAGGTACCAGGCACCCTCTTGGGTGGGTCTTACAAGCCCGGGCAGAAAAGTGAGCACGACGGGTCTCCACGCTCCAGAAAGTCAGCCAGAAAAAGATAGAGAGAGAGAGAGAAAGAGAGAGAGAGACAAAAAAAAAACCCGGGGTCCTAAGCTCTAATGGAACAAAGGTGCTTTAATGATTTTTCTATGAGTATATACAGGCTGCAGTACAAGAAACTTCTTTCAGGAATGATAGAGTTCAGCAAACCAAACATACTGCAACGGTTCCCAAGGGAACAAGGAGTAATGTTAGTCACAAGGTCAGAGGAGACCAACCATATCTCAAGAAAGGGGAAGGGGACTAAGCAGTTTTTTTCTTAAAACGTTGCTCTGCTGAACTTGGTGTTCCTCTGGACTTTGGACGGTGTTCTCGTGGATTCTCTGTTGTTGTTTAAAGGAAGTCAAGCCACTTCTCGTGTTTGATGGGTAATGTAGGATGGCTCTGGAGCCAATGCAGGGCAATCGGGCCTCATCTTGAGTGGATTATGGGTATACGGATCTGTTTCGTGTTGCTGCGGTGACCTCAGGGCCCCTTTAGACTTGTGACAGTGTTCTTTGGGATTATCTCTTGTTCCATCCAGGAAGTCCAGGCTCCTTTCGTGTTTGATGTGGAACAAGGAATTGCTCTGCACCCAATGCAGGGGAATCGGACCTCATCAGCCGGCGAGGGGGAAGTCTCGCCGTTTTTCTCGAGTTGCGGCGGGAAGCAGGGGTGTATTCTCGAGTTAGAACTTGGATGGCCCTTCAAAATTCGAGTTTGTTCAGCGAAGTCAGGACTCATGTCTAGTTGCGAGGGACTCTTCGCTATTCTCATCGAGGCTTGGCAGGGCAATCTGGATGCCTCTTTAGGTGAGACTTGAGACCCAGGGTCCCTTTCAGTTCCCACAGTGATTGTCGGATTCCTATCAATTATTAAGAGGAGTCAGGCTTTTTGTCCTTTGGACGCATTGAACTCCAAGTTCCTCTCGAAATTTCAAGGGGATGTGAGGCCTCCTGTCGAGATGAGTCGGGGAACTAGCGCTTTCTCTAAAGTCTCCACAGGGGATTCACCCATCTCTTCATCTTGGGAGATGAAAGACTAGCCTGCATTCAAGTCACTGGAGGGAAATCCGGCCATATTTCGAGTCATGGCATCTCGGTGTTCATTCCACTTGAGGCAGGAAACTCAGGGTCCCTCTCAGATATCTATAGCTAAGAGAGGCCTCCTGTTCAGGTGCTTGTGGAAAGTTGCATTCCTCTTGAGTCAAAAATAGGGAATCAGCTCTCATCTCGAGATGATTTGGGGTTCCCGGGGCTTTTCTTCATTTGGTGTGCTGAACTTGGAGTTCCTCTGGACTCTATTTTACTTATCTATATCAACCAAGAAATATCTTGTATGTTAGCATTTTATAGATCATTGAACATATTTATCAAATCATATTATATTGTACATATGTCCATTCCAGTCCAAATATATACTTTTATTCATTAATATCTCAAAATCTCTTTTAGCTCTTCTGCAAGAAAATCCCCTTGTAAGAGTAAGCCAATGTTCAGCAATTAATGCTTTAAAATCCTAATTAATTTGGGAATGACCAAGCCATCCAACAAATTTCTACTACTTAGTTCAGCACAACTCCAACAAGCTGGGTCACTCAGATCTCAAGAGACCACTCCAGATTACAGAGAATATATCATTTTATCAAAAAATAGAATTCTTTTTAATAGAGCTTATCTAAAAGTTTTCATCTCACCTATAAATTTATAATTTATTTTTTTTATATATATTATTTATATTATATATATATATATATATATATATATATAGTTACCTTTTTCTGGACAATCGTATCGTACCCCAAACCAAGGCATAACAAAAGTATTATAAAATGTTCATGACTCAAGAAAAGTCTCTACTAAAATTAACAAATAATTATATTGAAATCACATTCACAATTAAATAAACATTATACCCAACTTTGAACACCCTTCAGTTCGTGAAATGCTGAAACCAAATAGAGCCCAACTCCACACTATCTAAAAACAGAAACATACATTGAAACTTAGATAATTTTAGATACATTGATTAGAGTATGGGAAGAAGCATTATCTAGTCTAGCTTAAAAATTAATGTAACTTTTCATTAGGTTCCAACAAAGAGACTTTTGGTGTTGCGACTGTTGGCAGAGGAGAAGCATTTGGAACAGCCAGGGCAGGGCTAGCAAGAAAATTTTGAGATATTTTGTAATGTTTTAATTGAGCCTTTTGTAAAGTTTAATCATTTAATTTATATATATGTTTATAATAAGTGTTTTTGTCTGTTGCTGAATATTGGAAGGGCTAGAATATACCTTTAAAAGGCAGAATTACAGCCTTAGATCAGTTGGAAGAGTTTTTCCTTGTTTGGCTGCTCATTTAACATTTTCTTTGACCCGGACCCATATTTATAAGTCAAAACTGCATTTATGAGGAAACTAAGGATTATGTTCAACTACTGTTTGAAGGCAAGCCTCTATTCATTGGCGTGAAACCAGAAGTCCCTGAAATGTAAAGAAGTGGTGAAGTAAAGTAGAAAAATAATGGGGCTGGCCAGCCTTTGAAGCCAAGCCTTAGTATTTACAGACCTCAATATGTCCATGAGTCACTCCTACCGATAGAGCACGTATACCAGTGTCCCTGTTCTTTGGCCACATTTTCTGGGGTCCTTTAATGGACCGGAACCTTGTGGTACGGAGTTAGCGATCAGAAAGTAAAAGAGACAAGGAGGCTGATATCCCTTGGTTTACACAAAGGACCAATATTGTCCTTGACACAGGGCTTGCATCACTCACCAAGGTACCAGGCACCCTCTTGGGTGGGTCTTACAAGCCCGGGCAGAAAAGTGAGCACGACGGGTCTCCACGCTCCAGAAAGTCAGCCAGAAAAAGATAGAGAGAGAGAGAGAAAGAGAGAGAGAGAAAAAAAAAAACCCGGGGTCCTAAGCTCTAATGGAACAAAGGTGCTTTAATGATTTTTCTATGAGTATATACAGGCTGCAGTACAAGAAACTTCTTTCAGGAATGATAGAGTTCAGCAAACCAAACATACTGCAACGGTTCCCAAGGGAACAAGGAGTAATGTTAGTCACAAGGTCAGGAGACCAACCATATCTCAAGAAAGGGGAAGGGGACTAAGCAGTTTTTTTTCTTAAAACGTTGCTCTGCTGAACTTGGTGTTCCTCTGGACTTTGGACGGTGTTCTCGTGGATTCTCTGTTGTTGTTTAAAGGAAGTCAAGCCACTTCTCGTGTTTGATGGGTAATGTATGGATAGGATGGCTCTGGAGCCAATGCAGGGCAATCGGGCCTCATCTTGAGTGGATTATGGGTATACGGATCTGTTTCGTGTTGCTGCGGTGACCTCAGGGCCCCTTTAGACTTGTGACAGTGTTCTTTGGGATTATCTCTTGTTCCATCCAGGAAGTCCAGGCTCCTTTCGTGTTTGATGTGGAACAAGGAATTGCTCTGCACCCAATGCAGGGGAATCGGACCTCATCAGCCGCGAGGGGGAAGTCTCGCCGTTTTTCTCGAGTTGCGGCGGGAAGCAGGGGTGTATTCTCGAGTTAGAACTTGGATGGCCCTTCAAAATTCGAGTTTGTTCAGCGAAGTCAGGACTCATGTCTAGTTGCGAGGGACTCTTCGCTATTCTCATCGAGGCTTGGCAGGGCAATCTGGATGCCTCTTTAGGTGAGACTTGAGACCCAGGGTCCCTTTCAGTTCCCACAGTGATTGTCGGATTCCTATCAATTATTAAGAGGAGTCAGGCTTTTTTCCCTTTGGACGCATTGAACTCCAAGTTCCTCTCGAAATTTCAAGGGGATGTGAGGCCTCCTGTCGAGATGAGTCGGGGAACTAGCGCTTTCTCTAAAGTCTCCACAGGGGATTCACCCATCTCTTCATCTTGGGAGATGAAAGACTAGCCTGCATTCAAGTCACTGGAGGGAAATCCGGCCATATTTCGAGTCATGGCATCTCGGTGTTCATTCCACTTGAGGCAGGAAACTCAGGGTCCCTCTCAGATATCTATAGCTAAGAGAGGCCTCCTGTTCAGGTGCTTGTGGAAAGTTGCATTCCTCTTGAGTCAAAAATAGGGAATCAGCTCTCATCTCGAGATGATTTGGGGTTCCCGGGGCTTTTCTTCATTTGGTGTGCTGAACTTGGAGTTCCTCTGGACTCTATTTTACTTATCTATATCAACCAAGAAATATCTTGTATGTTAGCATTTTATAGATCATTGAACATATTTATCAAATCATATTATATTGTACATATGTCCATTCCAAATATATACTTTTATTCATTAATATCTCAAAATCTCTTTAGCTCTTCTGCAAGAAAATCCCCTTGTAAGAGTAAGCCAATGTTCAGCAATTAATGCTTTAAAATCCTAATTAATTTGGGAATGACCAAGCCATCCAACAAATTTCTACTACTTAGTTCAGCACAACTCCAACAAGCTGGGTCACTCAGATCTCAAGAGACCACTCCAGATTACAGAGAATATATCATTTTATCAAAAATAGAATTCTTTTTAATAGAGCTTATCTAAAAGTTTTCATCTCACCTATAAATTTATATTTTTATATATATTTATATATATATATATATATATATATATATATATATATATATATATATATATATATATATTAAATAGTTTTTCTGGACAATCGTATCGTACCCCAAACCAAGGCATAACAAAAGTATTATAAAATGTTCATGACTCAAGAAAAGTCTCTACTAAATTAACAAATAATTATATTGAAATCACATTCACAATTAAATAAACATTATACCCAACTTTGAACACCCTTCAGTTCGTGAAATGCTGAAACCAAATAGAGCCCATTAACTCCACACTATCTAAAAACAGAAACATACATTGAAACTTAGATAATTTTAGATACATTGATTAGAGTATGGGAAGAAGCATTATCTAGTCTAGCTTAAAAATTAATGTAACTTTTCATTAGGTTCCAACAAAGAGACTTTTGGTGTTGCGACTGTTGGCAGAGGAGAAGCATTTGGAACAGCCAGGGCAGGGCTAGCAAGAAAATTTTGAGATATTTTGTAATGTTTTAATTGAGCCTTTTGTAAAGTTTAATCATTTAATTTATATGTTTATAATAAGTGTTTTGTCTGTTGCTGAATATTGGAAGGGCTAGAATATACCTTTAAAAGGCAGAATTACAGCCTTAGATCAGATCAGTTGAAGAGTTTTTCCTTGTTTGGCTGCTCATTTAACATTTTCTTTGACCCGGACCCATATTTATAAGTCAAAACTGCATTTATGAGGAAACTAAGGATTATGTTCAACTACTGTTTGAAGGCAAGCCTCTATTCATTGGCGTGAAACCAGAAGTCCCTGAAATGTAAAGAAGTGGTGAAGTAAAGTAGAAAAATAATGGGGCTGGCCAGCCTTTGAAGCCAAGCCTTAGTATTTACAGACCTCAATATGTCCATGAGTCACTCCTACCGATAGAGCACGTATACCAGTGTCCCTGTTCTTTGGCCACATTTTCTGGGGTCCTTTAATGGACCGGAACCTTGTGGTACGGAGTTAGCGATCAGAAAGTAAAAGAGACAAGGAGGCTGATATCCCTTGGTTTACACAAAGGACCAATATTGTCCTTGACACAGGGCTTGCATCACTCACCAAGGTACCAGGCACCCTCTTGGGTGGGTCTTACAAGCCCGGGCAGAAAAGTGAGCACGACGGGTCTCCACGCTCCAGAAAGTAGCCAGAAAAAGATAGAGAGAGAGAGAGAGAGAGAGAGAGAGAAAAAAAAGACCCGGGGTCCTAAGCTCTAATGGAACAAAGGTGCTTTAATGATTTTTCTATGAGTATATACAGGCTGCAGTACAAGAAACTTCTTTCAGGAATGATAGAGTTCAGCAAACCAAACATACTGCAACGGTTCCCAAGGGAACAAGGAGTAATGTTAGTCACAAGGTCAGGAGACCAACCATATCTCAAGAAAGGGGAAGGGGACTAAGCAGTTTTTTCTTAAAAAGTTGCTCTGCTGAACTTGGTGTTCCTCTGGACTTTGGACGGTGTTCTCGTGGATTCTCTGTTGTTGTTTAAAGGAAGTCAAGCCACTTCTCGTGTTTGATGGGTAATGTAGGATGGCTCTGGAGCCAATGCAGGGCAATCGGGCCTCATCTTGAGTGGATTATGGGTATACGGATCTGTTTCGTGTTGCTGCGGTGACCTCAGGGCCCCTTTAGACTTGTGACAGTGTTCTTTGGGATTATCTCTTGTTCCATCCAGGAAGTCCAGGCTCCTTTCGTGTTTGATGTGGAACAAGGAATTGCTCTGCACCCAATGCAGGGGAATCGGACCTCATCAGCCGGCGAGGGGGAAGTCTCGCCGTTTTTCTCGAGTTGCGGCGGGAAGCAGGGGTGTATTCTCGAGTTAGAACTTGGATGGCCCTTCAAAATTCGAGTTTGTTCAGCGAAGTCAGGACTCATGTCTAGTTGCGAGGGACTCTTCGCTATTCTCATCGAGGCTTGGCAGGGCAATCTGGATGCCTCTTTAGGTGAGACTTGAGACCCAGGGTCCCTTTCAGTTCCCACAGTGATTGTCGGATTCCTATCAATTATTAAGAGGAGTCAGGCTTTTTGTCCTTTGGACGCATTGAACTCCAAGTTCCTCTCGAAATTTCAAGGGGATGTGAGGCCTCCTGTCGAGATGAGTCGGGGAACTAGCGCTTTCTCTAAAGTCTCCACAGGGGATTCACCCATCTCTTCATCTTGGGAGATGAAAGACTAGCCTGCATTCAAGTCACTGGAGGGAAATCCGGCCATATTTCGAGTCATGGCATCTCGGTGTTCATTCCACTTGAGGCAGGAAACTCAGGGTCCCTCTCAGATATCTATAGCTAAGAGAGGCCTCCTGTTCAGGTGCTTGTGGAAAGTTGCATTCCTCTTGAGTCAAAAATAGGGAATCAGCTCTCATCTCGAGATGATTTGGGGTTCCCGGGGCTTTTCTTCATTTGGTGTGCTGAACTTGGAGTTCCTCTGGACTCTATTTTACTTATCTATATCAACCAAGAAATATCTTGTATGTTAGCATTTTATAGATCATTGAACATATTTATCAAATCATATTATATTGTACATATGTCCATTCCAGTCCAAATATACTTTTATTCATTAATATCTCAAAATCTCTTTAGCTCTTCTGCAAGAAAATCCCCCTTGTAAGAGTAAGCCAATGTTCAGCAATTAATGCTTTAAAATCCTAATTAATTTGGGAATGACCAAGCCATCCAACAAATTTCTACTACTTAGTTCAGCACAACTCCAACAAGCTGGGTCACTCAGATCTCAAGAGACCACTCCAGATTACAGAGAATATATCATTTTATCAAAAATAGAATTCTTTTTAATAGAGCTTATCTAAAAGTTTTCATCTCAAGTTTTTATCTCACCTATATAATTTATATATATATATATATATATATATATATATATATATATATATAATAGTTACCTTTTTCTGGACAATCGTATCGTACCCCAAACCAAGGCATAACAAAAGTATTATAAAATGTTCATGACTCAAGAAAAGTCTCTACTAAATTAACAAATAATTATATTGAAATCACATTCACAATTAAATAAACATTATACCCAACTTTGAACACCCTTCAGTTCGTGAAATGCTGAAACCAAATAGAGCCCATTAACTCCACACTATCTAAAAACAGAAACATAAACATACATGAAACTTAGATAATTTTAGATACATTGATTAGAGTATGGGAAGAAGCATTATCTAGTCTAGCTTAAAAATTAATGTAACTTTTCATTAGGTTCCAACAAAGAGACTTTTGGTGTTGCGACTGTGTTGGCAGAGGAGAAGCATTTGGAACAGCCAGGGCAGGGCTAGCAAGAAAATTTTGAGATATTTTGTAATGTTTTAATTGAGCCTTTTGTAAAGTTTAATCATTTAATTTATATGTTTATAATAAGTGTTTTGTCTGTTGCTGAATATTGGAAGGGCTAGAATATACCTTTAAAAGGCAGAATTACAGCCTTAGATCAGTTGGAAGAGTTTTTCCTTGTTTGGCTGCTCATTTAACATTTTCTTTGACCCGGACCCATATTTATAAGTCAAAACTGCATTTATGAGGAAACTAAGGATTATGTTCAACTACTGTTTGAAGGCAAGCCTCTATTTGGCGTGAAACCAGAAGTCCCTGAAATGTAAAGAAGTGGTGAAGTAAAGTAGAAAAATAATGGGGCTGGCCAGCCTTTGAAGCCAAGCCTTAGTATTTACAGACCTCAATATGTCCATGAGTCACTCCTACCGATAGAGCACGTATACCAGTGTGTCCCTGTTCTTTGGCCACATTTTCTGGGGTCCTTTAATGGACCGGAACCTTGTGGTACGGAGTTAGCGATCAGAAAGTAAAAGAGACAAGGAGGCTGATATCCCTTGGTTTACACAAAGGACCAATATTGTCCTTGACACAGGGCTTGCATCACTCACCAAGGTACCAGGCACCCTCTTGGGTGGGTCTTACAAGCCCGGGCAGAAAAGTGAGCACGACGGGTCTCCACGCTCCAGAAAGTCAGCCAGAAAAAGATAGAGAGAGAGAGAGAGAGAGAGAGAGAGAGAGAAAAAAAAAGACCCGGGTCCTAAGCTCTAATGGAACAAAGGTGCTTTAATGATTTTTCTATGAGTATATACAGGCTGCAGTACAAGAAACTTTCAGGAATGATAGAGTTCAGCAAACCAAACATACTGCAACGGTTCCCAAGGGAACAAGGAGTAATGTTAGTCACAAGGTCAGGAGACCAACCATATCTCAAGAAAGGGGAAGGGGACTAAGCAGTTTTTTCTTAAAACGTTGCTCTGCTGAACTTGGTGTTCCTCTGGACTTTGGACGGTGTTCTCGTGGATTCTCTGTTGTTGTTTAAAGGAAGTCAAGCCACTTCTCGTGTTTGATGATGGGTAATGTAGGATGGCTCTGGAGCCAATGCAGGGCAATCGGGCCTCATCTTGAGTGGATTATGGGTATACGGATCTGTTTCGTGTTGCTGCGGTGACCTCAGGGCCCCTTTAGACTTGTGACAGTGTTCTTTGGGATTATCTCTTGTTCCATCCAGGAAGTCCAGGCTCCTTTCGTGTTTGATGTGGAACAAGGAATTGCTCTGCACCCAATGCAGGGGAATCGGACCTCATCAGCCGGCGAGGGGGAAGTCTCGCCGTTTTTCTCGAGTTGCGGCGGGAAGCAGGGGTGTATTCTCGAGTTAGAACTTGGATGGCCCTTCAAAATTCGAGTTTGTTCAGCGAAGTCAGGACTCATGTCTAGTTGCGAGGGACTCTTCGCTATTCTCATCGAGGCTTGGCAGGGCAATCTGGATGCCTCTTTAGGTGAGACTTGAGACCCAGGGTCCCCAGTTCAGTTCCCACAGTGATTGTCGGATTCCTATCAATTATTAAGAGGAGTCAGGCTTTTTGTCCTTTGGACGCATTGAACTCCAAGTTCCTCTCGAAATTTCAAGGGGATGTGAGGCCTCCTGTCGAGATGAGTCGGGGAACTAGCGCTTTCTCTAAAGTCTCCACAGGGGATTCACCCATCTCTTCATCTTGGGAGATGAAAGACTAGCCTGCATTCAAGTCACTGGAGGGAAATCCGGCCATATTTCGAGTCATGGCATCTCGGTGTTCATTCCACTTGAGGCAGGAAACTCAGGGTCCCTCTCAGATATCTATAGCTAAGAGAGGCCTCCTGTTCAGGTGCTTGTGGAAAGTTGCATTCCTCTTGAGTCAAAAATAGGGAATCAGCTCTCATCTCGAGATGATTTGGGGTTCCCGGGGCTTTTCTTCATTTGGTGTGCTGAACTTGGAGTTCCTCTGGACTCTATTTTACTTATCTATATCAACCAAGAAATATCTTGTATGTTAGCATTTTATAGATCATTGAACATATTTATCAAATCATATTATATTGTACATATGTCCATTCCAGTCCAAATATATACTTTTATTCATTAATATCTCAAAATCTTTTAAGCTCTTCTGCAAGAAAATCCCCTTGTAAGAGTAAGCCAATGTTCAGCAATTAATGCTTTAAAATCCTAATTAATTTGGGAATGACCAAGCCATCCAACAAATTTCTACTACTTAGTTCAGCACAACTCCAACAAGCTGGGTCACTCAGATCTCAAGAGACCACCAGATTACAGAGAATATATCATTTTATCAAAAAATAGAATTCTTTTTAATAGAGCTTATCTAAAAGTTTTCATCTCACCTATAAATTTATATTTTATATATATATATATTATATATATATATATATATTTTATAAATGTTACAATTTTTTCTGGACAATCGTACCCCCCAAACCAAGGCATAACAAAAGTATTATAAAATGTTCATGACTCAAGAAAAGTCTCTACTACTAAATTAACAAATAATTATATTGAAATCACATTCACAATTAAATAAACATTATACCCAACTTTGAACACCCTTCAGTTCGTGAAATGCTGAAACCAAATAGAGCCCATTAACTCCACACTATCTAAAAACAGAAACATACATTGAAACTTAGATAATTTTAGATACATTGATTAGAGTATGGGAAGAAGCATTATCTAGTCTAGCTTAAAAATTAATGTAACTTTTCATTAGGTTCCAACAAAGAGACTTTTGGTGTTGCGACTGTTGGCAGAGGAGAAGCATTTGGAACAGCCAGGGCAGGGCTAGCAAAAAATTTTGAGATATTTTGTAATGTTTTAATTGAGCCTTTTGTAAAGTTTAATCATTTAATTTATATGTTTATAATAAGTGTTTTGTCTGTTGCTGAATATTGGAAGGGCTAGAATATACCTTTAAAAGGCAGAATTACAGCCTTAGATCAGTTGGAAGAGTTTTTCCTTGTTTGGCTGCTCATTTAACATTTTCTTTGACCCGGACCCATATTTATAAGTCAAAACTGCATTTATGAGGAAACTAAGGATTATGTTCAACTACTGTTTGAAGGCAAGCCTCTATTCATTGGCGTGAAACCAGAAGTCCCTGAAATGTAAAGAAGTGGTGAAGTAAAGTAGAAAAAAAATGGGGCTGGCCAGCCTTTGAAGCCAAGCCTTAGTATTTACAGACCTCAATATGTCCATGAGTCACTCCTACCGATAGAGCACGTATACCAGTGTCCCTGTTCTTTGGCCACATTTTCTGGGGTCCTTTAATGGACCGGAACCTTGTGGTACGGAGTTAGCGATCAGAAAGTAAAAGAGACAAGGAGGCTGATATCCCTTGGTTTACACAAAGGACCAATATTGTCCTTGACACAGGGCTTGCATCACTCACCAAGGTACCAGGCACCCTCTTGGGTGGGTCTTACAAGCCCGGGCAGAAAAGTGAGCACGACGGGTCTCCACGCTCCAGAAAGTCAGCCAGAAAAAGATAGAGAGAGAGAGAGAAAGAGAGAGAGAGAGAAAAAAAAAAACCCGGGGTCCTAAGCTCTAATGGAACAAAGGTGCTTTAATGATTTTTCTATGAGTATATACAGGCTGCAGTACAAGAAACTTCTTTCAGGAATGATAGAGTTCAGCAAACCAAACATACTGCAACGGTTCCCAAGGGAACAAGGAGTAATGTTAGTCACAAGGTCAGGAGACCAACCATATCTCAAGAAAGGGGAAGGGGACTAAGCAGTTTTTTCTTAAAAAGTTGCTCTGCTGAACTTGGTGTTCCTCTGGACTTTGGACGGTGTTCTCGTGGATTCTCTGTTGTTGTTTAAAGGAAGTCAAGCCACTTCTCGTGTTTGATGGGTAATGTAGGATGGCTCTGGAGCCAATGCAGGGCAATCGGGCCTCATCTTGAGTGGATTATGGGTATACGGATCTGTTTCGTGTTGCTGCGGTGACCTCAGGGCCCCTTTAGACTTGTGACAGTGTTCTTTGGGATTATCTCTTGTTCCATCCAGGAAGTCCAGGCTCCTTTCGTGTTTGATGTGGAACAAGGAATTGCTCTGCACCCAATGCAGGGGAATCGGACCTCATCAGCCGGCGAGGGGGAAGTCTCGCCGTTTTTCTCGAGTTGCGGCGGGAAGCAGGGGTGTATTCTCGAGTTAGAACTTGGATGGCCCTTCAAAATTCGAGTTTGTTCAGCGAAGTCAGGACTCATGTCTAGTTGCGAGGGACTCTTCGCTATTCTCATCGAGGCTTGGCAGGGCAATCTGGATGCCTCTTTAGGTGAGACTTGAGACCCAGGGTCCCTTTCAGTTCCCACAGTGATTGTCGGATTCCTATCAATTATTAAGAGGAGTCAGGCTTTTTGTCCTTTGGACGCATTGAACTCCAAGTTCCTCTCGAAATTTCAAGGGGATGTGAGGCCTCCTGTCGAGATGAGTCGGGGAACTAGCGCTTTCTCTAAAGTCTCCACAGGGGATTCACCCATCTCTCTCATCTTGGGAGATGAAAGACTAGCCTGCATTCAAGTCACTGGAGGGAAATCCGGCCATATTTCGAGTCATGGCATCTCGGTGTTCATTCCACTTGAGGCAGGAAACTCAGGGTCCCTCTCAGATATCTATAGCTAAGAGAGAGCCTCCTGTTCAGGTGCTTGTGGAAAGTTGCATTCCTCTTGAGTCAAAAATAGGGAATCAGCTCTCATCTCGAGATGATTTGGGGTTCCCGGGGCTTTTCTTCATTTGGTGTGCTGAACTTGGAGTTCCTCTGGACTCTATTTTACTTATCTATATCAACCAAGAAATATCTTGTATGTTAGCATTTTATAGATCATTGAACATATTTATCAAATCATATTATATTGTACATATGTCCATTCCAGTCCAAATATATACTTTTATTCATTAATATCTCAAAATCTCTTTAGCTCTTCTGCAAGAAAATCCCCTTGTAAGAGTAAGCCAATGTTCAGCAATTAATGCTTTAAAATCCTAATTAATTTGGGAATGACCAAGCCATCCAACAAATTTCTACTACTTAGTTCAGCACAACTCCAACAAGCTGGGTCACTCAGATCTCAAGAGACCACTCCAGATTACAGAGAATATATCATTTTATCAAAAATAGAATTCTTTTTAATAGAGCTTATCTAAAAGTTTTCATCTCACCTATAAATTTATATTTTTATATATATATTATATATATATATATATATATATATATATATATATATATATTTTACCTTTTTTTTCTGGACAATCGTATCGTACCCCAAACCAAGGCATAACAAAAGTATTATAAAATGTTCATGACTCAAGAAAAGTCTCTACTAAATTAACAAATAATTATATTGAAATCACATTCACAATTAAATAAACATTATACCCAACTTTGAACACCCTTCAGTTCGTGAAATGCTGAAACCAAATAGAGCCCATTAACTCCACACTATCTAAAAACAGAAACATACATTGAAACTTAGATAATAATTTTAGATACATTGATTAGAGTATGGGAAGAAGCATTATCTAGTCTAGCTTAAAAATTTATGTAACTTTTCATTAGGTTCCAACAAAGAGACTTTTGGTGTTGCGACTGTTGGCAGAGGAGAAGCATTTGGAACAGCCAGGGCAGGGCTAGCAAGAAAATTTTGAGATATTTTGTAATGTTTTAATTGAGCCTTTTGTAAAGTTTAATCATTTAATTTATATGTTTATAATAAGTGTTTTGTCTGTTGCTGAATATTGGAAGGGCTAGAATATACCTTTAAAAGGCAGAATTACAGCCTTAGATCAGTTGGAAGAGTTTTTTTCCTTGTTTGGCTGCTCATTTAACATTTTCTTTGACCCGGACCCATATTTATAAGTCAAAACTGCATTTATGAGGAAACTAAGGATTATGTTCAACTACTGTTTGAAGGCAAGCCTCTATTCATTGGCGTGAAACCAGAAGTCCCTGAAATGTAAAGAAGTGGTGAAGTAAAGTAGAAAAATAAGGGGGCTGGCCAGCCTTTGAAGCCAAGCCTTAGTATTTACAGACCTCAATATGTCCATGAGTCACTCCTACCGATAGAGCACGTATACCAGTGTCCCTGTTCTTTGGCCACATTTTCTGGGGTCCTTTAATGGACCGGAACCTTGTGGTACGGAGTTAGCGATCAGAAAGTAAAAGAGACAAGGAGGCTGATATCCCTTGGTTTACACAAAGGACCAATATTGTCCTTGACACAGGGCTTGCATCACTCACCAAGGTACCAGGCACCCTCTTGGGTGGGTCTTACAAGCCCGGGCAGAAAAGTGAGCACGACGGGTCTCCACGCTCCAGAAAGTCAGCCAGAAAAAGATAGAGAGAGAGAGAGAAAGAGAGAGAGAGAGAGAAAAAAAAAAGACCCGGGGTCCTAAGCTCTAATGGAACAAAGGTGCTTTAATGATTTTTCTATGAGTATATACAGGCTGCAGTACAAGAAACTTCTTTCAGGAATGATAGAGTTCAGCAAACAAACATACTGCAACGGTTCCCAAGGGAACAAGGAGTAATGTTAGTCACAAGGTCAGGAGACCAACCATATCTCAAGAAAGGGGAAGGGGACTAAGCAGTTTTTTCTTAAAACGTTGCTCTGCTGAACTTGGTGTTCCTCTGGACTTTGGACGGTGTTCTCGTGGATTCTCTGTTGTTGTTTAAAGGAAGTCAAGCCACTTCTCGTGTTTGATGGGTAATGTAGGATGGCTCTGGAGCCAATGCAGGGCAATCGGGCCTCATCTTGAGTGGATTATGGGTATACGGATCTGTTTCGTGTTGCTGCGGTGACCTCAGGGCCCCTTTAGACTTGTGACAGTGTTCTTTGGGATTATCTCTTGTTCCATCCAGGAAGTCCAGGCTCCTTTCGTGTTTGATGTGGAACAAGGAATTGCTCTGCACCCAATGCAGGGGAATCGGACCTCATCAGCCGGCGAGGGGGAAGTCTCGCCGTTTTTCTCGAGTTGCGGCGGGAAGCAGGGGTGTATTCTCGAGTTAGAACTTGGATGGCCCTTCAAAATTCGAGTTTGTTCAGCGAAGTCAGGACTCATGTCTAGTTGCGAGGGACTCTTCGCTATTCTCATCGAGGCTTGGCAGGGCAATCTGGATGCCTCTTTAGGTGAGACTTGAGACCCAGGGTCCCTTTCAGTTCCCACAGTGATTGTCGGATTCCTATCAATTATTAAGAGGAGTCAGGCTTTTTGTCCTTTGGACGCATTGAACTCCAAGTTCCTCTCGAAATTTCAAGGGGATGTGAGGCCTCCTGTCGAGATGAGTCGGGGAACTAGCGCTTTCTCTAAAGTCTCCACAGGGGATTCACCCATCTCTTCATCTTGGGAGATGAAAGACTAGCCTGCATTCAAGTCACTGGAGGGAAATCCGGCCATATTTCGAGTCATGGCATCTCGGTGTTCATTCCACTTGAGGCAGGAAACTCAGGGTCCCTCTCAGATATCTATAGCTAAGAGAGGCCTCCTGTTCAGGTGCTTGTGGAAAGTTGCATTCCTCTTGAGTCAAAAATAGGGAATCAGCTCTCATCTCGAGATGATTTGGGGTTCCCGGGGCTTTTCTTCATTTGGTGTGCTGAACTTGGAGTTCCTCTGGACTCTATTTTACTTATCTATATCAACCAAGAAATATCTTGTATGTTAGCATTTTATAGATCATTGAACATATTTATCAAATCATATTATATTGTACATATGTCCATTCCAGTCCAAATATATACTTTTATTCATTAATATCTCAAAATCTCTTTAGCTCTTCTGCAAGAAAATCCCCTTGTAAGAGTAAGCCAATGTTCAGCAATTAATGCTTTAAAATCCTAATTAATTTGGGAATGACCAAGCCATCCAACAAATTTCTACTACTTAGTTCAGCACAACTCCAACAAGCTGGGTCACTCAGATCTCAAGAGACCACTCCAGATTACAGAGAATATATCATTTTATCAAAAATAGAATTCTTTTTAATAGAGCTTATCTAAAAGTTTTCATCTCACCTATAAATTTATATTTTTATATATATATTTATATATATATATATATATATATATATATATATATATATATATATATATATATATATAATAGTTACTTTTTTGGACAATCGTATCGTACCCCAAACCAAGGCATAACAAAAGTATTATAAAATGTTCATGACTCAAGAAAAGTCTCTACTAAATTAACAAATAATTATATTGAAATCACATTCACAATTAAATAAACATTATACCCAACTTTGAACACCCTTCAGTTCGTGAAATGCTGAAACCAAATAGAGCCCATTAACTCCACACTATCTAAAAACAGAAACATACATTGAAACTTAGATAATTTTAGATACATTGATTAGAGTATGGGAAGAAGCATTATCTAGTCTAGCTTAAAAATTAATGTAACTTTTCATTAGGTTCCAACAAAGAGACTTTTGGTGTTGCGACTGTTGGCAGAGGAGAAGCATTTGGAACAGCCAGGGCAGGGCTAGCAAGAAAATTTTGAGATATTTTGTAATGTTTTAATTGAGCCTTTTGTAAAGTTTAATCATTTAATTTATATGTTTATAATAAGTGTTTTGTCTGTTGCTGAATATTGGAAGGGCTAGAATATACCTTTAAAAGGCAGAATTACAGCCTTAGATCAGTTGGAATAGTTTTTCCTTGTTTGGCTGCTCATTTAACATTTTCTTTGACCCGGACCCATATTTATAAGTCAAAACTGCATTTATGAGGAAACTAAGGATTATGTTCAACTACTGTTTGAAGGCAAGCCTCTATTCATTGGCGTGAAACCAGAAGTCCCTGAAATGTAAAGAAGTGGTGAAGTAAAGTAGAAAAATAATGGGGCTGGCCAGCCTTTGAAGCCAAGCCTTAGTATTTACAGACCTCAATATGTCCATGAGTCACTCCTACCGATAGAGCACGTATACCAGTGTCCCTGTTCTTTGGCCACATTTTCTGGGGTCCTTTAATGGACCGGGAACCTTGTGGTACGGAGTTAGCGATCAGAAAGTAAAAGAGACAAGGAGGCTGATATCCCTTGGTTTACACAAAGGACCAATATTGTCCTTGACACAGGGCTTGCATCACTCACCAAGGTACCAGGCACCCTCTTGGGTGGGTCTTACAAGCCCGGGCAGAAAAGTGAGCACGACGGGTCTCCACGCTCCAGAAAGTCAGCCAGAAAAAGATAGAGAGAGAGAGAGAAAGAGAGAGAGAGAAAAAAAAGACCCGGGGGGTCCTAAGCTCTAATGGAACAAAGGTGCTTTAATGATTTTTCTATGAGTATATACAGGCTGCAGTACAAGAAACTTCTTTCAGGAATGATAGAGTTCAGCAAACCAAACATACTGCAACGGTTCCCAAGGGAACAAGGAGTAATGTTAGTCACAAGGTCAGGAGACCAACCATATCTCAAGAAAGGGGAAGGGGACTAAGCAGTTTTTTCTTAAAAAGTTGCTCTGCTGAACTTGGTGTTCCTCTGGACTTTGGACGGTGTTCTCGTGGATTCTCTGTTGTTGTTTAAAGGAAGTCAAGCCACTTCTCGTGTTTGATGGGTAATGTAGGATGGCTCTGGAGCCAATGCAGGGCAATCGGGCCTCATCTTGAGTGGATTATGGGTATACGGATCTGTTTCGTGTTGCTGCGGTGACCTCAGGGCCCCTTTAGACTTGTGACAGTGTTCTTTGGGATTATCTCTTGTTCCATCCAGGAAGTCCAGGCTCCTTTCGTGTTTGATGTGGAACAAGGAATTGCTCTGCACCCAATGCAGGGGAATCGGACCTCATCAGCCGGCGAGGGGGAAGTCTCGCCGTTTTTTCTCGAGTTGCGGCGGGAAGCAGGGGTGTATTCTCGAGTTAGAACTTGGATGGCCCTTCAAAATTCGAGTTTGTTCAGCGAAGTCAGGACTCATGTCTAGTTGCGAGGGACTCTTCGCTATTCTCATCGAGGCTTGGCAGGGCAATCTGGATGCCTCTTTAGGTGAGACTTGAGACCCAGGGTCCCTTTCAGTTCCCACAGTGATTGTCGGATTCCTATCAATTATTAAGAGGAGTCAGGCTTTTTGTCCTTTGGACGCATTGAACTCCAAGTTCCTCTCGAAATTTCAAGGGGATGTGAGGCCTCCTGTCGAGATGAGTCGGGGAACTAGCGCTTTCTCTAAAGTCTCCACAGGGGATTCACCCATCTCTTCATCTTGGGAGATGAAAGACTAGCCTGCATTCAAGTCACTGGAGGGAAATCCGGCCATATTTCGAGTCATGGCATCTCGGTGTTCATTCCACTTGAGGCAGGAAACTCAGGGTCCCTCTCAGATATCTATAGCTAAGAGAGGCCTCCTGTTCAGGTGCTTGTGGAAAGTTGCATTCCTCTTGAGTCAAAAATAGGGAATCAGCTCTCATCTCGAGATGATTTGGGGTTCCCGGGGCTTTTCTTCATTTGGTGTGCTGAACTTGGAGTTCCTCTGGACTCTATTTTACTTATCTATATCAACCAAGAAATATCTTGTATGTTAGCATTTTATAGATCATTGAACATATTTATCAAATCATATTATATTGTACATATGTCCATTCCAGTCCAAATATATACTTTTATTCATTAATATCTCAAAATCTCTTTAGCTCTTCTGCAAGAAAATCCCCTTGTAAGAGTAAGCCAATGTTCAGCAATTAATGCTTTAAAATCCTAATTAATTTGGGAATGACCAAGCCATCCAACAAATTTCTACTACTTAGTTCAGCACAACTCCAACAAGCTGGGTCACTCAGATCTCAAGAGACCACTCCAGATTACAGAGAATATATCATTTTATCAAAAATAGAATTCTTTTTAATAGAGCTTATCTAAAAGTTTTCATCTCACCTATAAATTTATATTTTTATATATATTTATATATATATATATATATATATATATATAGTTACCTTTTTCTGGACAATCGTATCGTACCCCAAACCAAGGCATAACAAAAGTATTATAAAATGTTCATGACTCAAGAAAAGTCTCTACTAAATTAACAAATAATTATATTGAAATCACATTCACAATTAAATAAACATTATACCCAACTTTGAACACCCTTCAGTTCGTGAAATGCTGAAACCAAATAGAGCCCATTAACTCCACACTATCTAAAAACAGAAACATACATTGAAACTTAGATAATTTTAGATACATTGATTAGAGTATGGGAAGAAGCATTATCTAGTCTAGCTTAAAAATTAATGTAACTTTTCATTAGGTTCCAACAAAGAGACTTTTGGTGTTGCGACTGTTGGCAGAGGAGAAGCATTTGGAACAGCCAGGGCAGGGCTAGCAAGAAAATTTTGAGATATTTTGTAATGTTTTAATTGAGCCTTTTGTAAAGTTTAATCATTTAATTTATATGTTTATAATAAGTGTTTTGTCTGTTGCTGAATATTGGAAGGGCTAGAATATACCTTTAAAAGGCAGAATTACAGCCTTAGATCAGTTGGAATTTTTTTTCCTTGTTTGGCTGCTCATTTAACATTTTCTTTGACCCGGACCCATATTTATAAGTCAAAACTGCATTTATGAGGAAACTAAGGATTATGTTCAACTACTGTTTGAAGGCAAGCCTCTATTCATTGGCGTGAAACCAGAAGTCCCTGAAATGTAAAGAAGTGGTGAAGTAAAGTAGAAAAATAATGGGGCTGGCCAGCCTTTGAAGCCAAGCCTTAGTATTTACAGACCTCAATATGTCCATGAGTCACTCCTACCGATAGAGCACGTATACCAGTGTCCCTGTTCTTTGGCCACATTTTCTGGGGTCCTTTAATGGACCGGAACCTTGTGGTACGGAGTTAGCGATCAGAAAGTAAAAGAGACAAGGAGGCTGATATCCCTTGGTTTACACAAAGGACCAATATTGTCCTTGACACAGGGCTTGCATCACTCACCAAGGTACCAGGCACCCTCTTGGGTGGGTCTTACAAGCCCGGGCAGAAAAGTGAGCAGCACGACGGGTCTCCACGCTCCAGAAAGTCAGCCAGAAAAAGATAGAGAGAGAGAGAGAAAGAGAGAGAGAGAGAGAGAAAAAAAAAAAACCCGGGGTCCTAAGCTCTAATGGAACAAAGGTGCTTTAATGATTTTTCTATGAGTATATACAGGCTGCAGTACAAGAAACTTCTTTCAGGAATGATAGAGTTCAGCAAACCAAACATACTGCAACGGTTCCCAAGGGAACAAGGAGTAATGTTAGTCACAAGGTCAGGAGACCAACCATATCTCAAGAAAGGGGAAGGGGACTAAGCAGTTTTTTCTTAAAACGTTGCTCTGCTGAACTTGGTGTTCCTCTGGACTTTGGACGGTGTTCTCGTGGATTCTCTGTTGTTGTTTTTAAAGGAAGTCAAGCCACTTCTCGTGTTTGATGGGTAATGTAGGATGGCTCTGGAGCCAATGCAGGGCAATCGGGCCTCATCTTGAGTGGATTATGGGTATACGGATCTGTTTCGTGTTGCTGCGGTGACCAGGGCCCCTTTAGACTTGTGACAGTGTTCTTTGGGATTATCTCTTGTTCCATCCAGGAAGTCCAGGCTCCTTTCGTGTTTGATGTGGAACAAGGAATTGCTCTGCACCCAATGCAGGGGAATCGGACCTCATCAGCCGGCGAGGGGGAAGTCTCGCCGTTTTTCTCGAGTTGCGGCGGGAAGCAGGGGTGTATTCTCGAGTTAGAACTTGGATGGCCCTTCAAAATTCGAGTTTGTTCAGCGAAGTCAGGACTCATGTCTAGTTGCGAGGGACTCTTCGCTATTCTCATCGAGGCTTGGCAGGGCAATCTGGATGCCTCTTTAGGTGAGACTTGAGACCCAGGGTCCCTTTCAGTTCCCACAGTGATTGTCGGATTCCTATCAATTATTAAGAGGAGTCAGGCTTTTTGTCCTTTGGACGCATTGAACTCCAAGTTCCTCTCGAAATTTCAAGGGGATGTGAGGCCTCCTGTCGAGATGAGTCGGGGAACTACTGCTTTCTCTAAAGTCTCCACAGGGGATTCACCCATCTCTTCATCTTGGGAGATGAAAGACTAGCCTGCATTCAAGTCACTGGAGGGAAATCCGGCCATATTTCGAGTCATGGCATCTCGGTGTTCATTCCACTTGAGGCAGGAAACTCAGGGTCCCTCTCAGATATCTATAGCTAAGAGAGGCCTCCTGTTCAGGTGCTTGTGGAAAGTTGCATTCCTCTTGAGTCAAAAATAGGGAATCAGCTCTCATCTCGAGATGATTTGGGGTTCCCGGGGCTTTTCTTCATTTGGTGTGCTGAACTTGGAGTTCCTCTGGACTCTATTTTACTTATCTATATCAACCAAGAAATATCTTGTATGTTAGCATTTTATAGATCATTGAACATATTTATCAAATCATATTATATTGTACATATGTCCATTCCAGTCCAAATATATACTTTTATTCATTAATATCTCAAAATCTCTTTAGCTCTTCTGCAAGAAAATCCCCTTGTAAGAGTAAGCCAATGTTCAGCAATTAATGCTTTAAAATCCTAATTAATTTGGGAATGACCAAGCCATCCAACAAATTTCTACTACTTAGTTCAGCACAACTCCAACAAGCTGGGTCACTCAGATCTCAAGAGACCACTCCAGATTACAGAGAATATATCATTTTATCAAAAATAGAATTCTTTTTAATAGAGCTTATCTAAAAGTTTTCATCTCACCTATAAATTTATATTTTTATATATATTTATATATATATATATATATATATATATATATATATATATATATATATATATATATATATATATATAATTACCTTTTTCTGGACAATCGTATCGTACCCCAAACCAAGGCATAACAAAAGTATTATAAAATGTTCATGACTCAAGAAAAGTCTCTACTAAATTAACAAATAATTATATTGAAATCACATTCACAATTAAATAAACATTATACCCAACTTTGAACACCCTTCAGTTCGTGAAATGCTGAAACCAAATAGAGCCCATTATCTCCACACTATCTAAAAACAGAAACATACATTGAAACTTAGATAATTTTAGATACATTGATTAGAGTATGGGAAGAAGCATTATCTAGTCTAGCTTAAAAATTAATGTAACTTTTCATTAGGTTCCAACAAAGAGACTTTTGGTGTTGCGACTGTTGGCAGAGGAGAAGCATTTGGAACAGCCAGGGCAGGGCTAGCAAGAAAATTTTGAGATATTTTGTAATGTTTTAATTGAGCCTTTTGTAAAGTTTAATCATTTAATTTATATGTTTATAATAAGTGTTTTGTCTGTTGCTGAATATTGGAAGGGCTAGAATATACCTTTAAAAGGCAGAATTACAGCCTTAGATCAGTTGGAATAGTTTTTCCTTGTTTGGCTGCTCATTTAACATTTTCTTTGACCCGGACCCATATTTATAAGTCAAAACTGCATTTATGAGGAAACTAAGGATTATGTTCAACTACTGTTTGAAGGCAAGCCTCTATTCATTGGCGTGAAAACAGAAGTCCCTGAAATGTAAAGAAGTGGTGAAGTAAAGTAGAAAAATAATGGGGCTGGCCAGCCTTTGAAGCCAAGCCTTAGTATTTACAGACCTCAATATGTCCATGAGTCACTCCTACCGATAGAGCACGTATACCAGTGTCCCTGTTCTTTGGCCACATTTTCTGGGGTCCTTTAATGGACCGGAACCTTGTGGTACGGAGTTAGCGATCAGAAAGTAAAAGAGACAAGGAGGCTGATATCCCTTGGTTTACACAAAGGACCAATATTGTCCTTGACACAGGGCTTGCATCACTCACCAAGGTACCAGGCACCCTCTTGGGTGGGTCTTACAAGCCCGGGCAAAAAAGTGAGCACGACGGGTCTCCACGCTCCAGAAAGTCAGCCAGAAAAAGATAGAGAGAGAGAGAGAAAGAGAGAGAGAGACAAAAAAAGACCCGGGGTCCTAAGCTCTAATGGAACAAAGGTGCTTTAATGATTTTTTTTATGAGTATATACACAGGCTGCAGTACAAGAAACTTCTTTCAGGAATGATAGAGTTCAGCAAACCAAACATACTGCAACGGTTCCCAAGGGAACAAGGAGTAATGTTAGTCACAAGGTCAGGAGACCAACCATATCTCAAGAAAGGGGAAGGGGACTAAGCAGTTTTTTCTTAAAACGTTGCTCTGCTGAACTTGGTGTTCCTCTGGACTTTGGACGGTGTTCTCGTGGATTCTCTGTTGTTGTTTAAAGGAAGTCAAGCCACTTCTCGTGTTTGATGGGTAATGTAGGATGGCTCTGGAGCCAATGCAGGGCAATCGGGCCTCATCTTGAGTGGATTATGGGTATACGGATCTGTTTCGTGTTGCTGCGGTGACCTCAGGGCCCCTTTAGACTTGTGACAGTGTTCTTTGGGATTATCTCTTGTTCCATCCAGGAAGTCCAGGCTCCTTTCGTGTTTGATGTGGAACAAGGAATTGCTCTGCACCCAATGCAGGGGAATCGGACCTCATCAGCCGGCGGCGGGAAGTCTCGCCGTTTTTCTCGAGTTGCGGCGGGAAGCAGGGGTGTATTCTCGAGTTAGAACTTGGATGGCCCTTCAAAATTCGAGTTTGTTCAGCGAAGTCAGGACTCATGTCTAGTTGCGAGGGACTCTTCGCTATTCTCATCGAGGCTTGGCAGGGCAATCTGGATGCCTCTTTAGGTGAGACTTGAGACCCAGGGTCCCTTTCAGTTCCCACAGTGATTGTCGGATTCCTATCAATTATTAAGAGGAGTCAGGCTTTTTGTCCTTTGGACGCATTGAACTCCAAGTTCCTCTCGAAATTTCAAGGGGATGTGAGGCCTCCTGTCGAGATGAGTCGGGGAACTAGCGCTTTCTCTAAAGTCTCCACAGGGGATTCACCCATCTCTTCATCTTGGGAGATGAAAGACTAGCCTGCATTCAAGTCACTGGAGGGAAATCCGGCCATATTTCGAGTCATGGCATCTCGGTGTTCATTCCACTTGAGGCAGGAAACTCGGTCCCTCTCAGATATCTATAGCTAAGAGAGGCCTCCTGTTCAGGTGCTTGTGGAAAGTTGCATTCCTCTTGAGTCAAAAATAGGGAATCAGCTCTCATCTCGAGATGATTTGGGGTTCCCGGGGCTTTTCTTCATTTGGTGTGCTGAACTTGGAGTTCCTCTGGACTCTATTTTACTTATCTATATCAACCAAGAAATATCTTGTATGTTAGCATTTTATAGATCATTGAACATATTTATCAAATCATATTATATTGTACATATGTCCATTCCAGTCCAAATATATACTTTTTTATTCATTAATATCTCAAAATCTCTTTAGCTCTTCTGCAAGAAAATCCCCTTGTAAGAGTAAGCCAATGTTCAGCAATTAATGCTTTAAAATCCTAATTAATTTGGAAATGACCAAGCCATCCAACAAATTTCTACTACTTAGTTCAGCACAACTCCAACAAGCTGGGTCACTCAGATCTCAAGAGACCACTCCAGATTACAGAGAATATATCATTTTATCAAAAAATAGAATTCTTTTTAATAGAGCTTATCTAAAAGTTTTCATCTCACCTATAAATTTATATTTTTATATATATATATATATATATATATATATATATATATATATATATATATATATATAGTTACCTTTTTCTGGACAATCGTATCGTACCCCCCAAACCAAGGCATAACAAAAGTATTATAAAATGTTCATGACTCAAGAAAAGTCTCTACTAAATTAACAAATAATTATATTGAAATCACATTCACAATTAAATAAACATTATACCCAACTTTGAACACCCTTCAGTTCGTGAAATGCTGAAACCAAATAGAGCCCATTAACTCCACACTATCTAAAAACAGAAACATACATTGAAACTTAGATAATTTTAGATACATTGATTAGAGTATGGGAAGAAGCATTATCTAGTCTAGCTTAAAAATTAATGTAACTTTTCATTAGGTTCCAACAAAGAGACTTTTGGTGTTGCGACTGTTGGCAGAGGAGAAGCATTTGGAAACAGCCAGGGCAGGCTAGCAAGAAAATTTTGAGATATTTTGTAATGTTTTAATTGAGCCTTTTGTAAAGTTTAATCATTTAATTTATATGTTTATAATAAGTGTTTTGTCTGTTGCTGAATATTGGAAGGGCTAGAATATACCTTTAAAAGGCAGAATTACAGCCTTAGATCAGTTGGAATAGTTTTTCCTTGTTTGGCTGCTCATTTAACATTTTCTTTGACCCGGACCCATATTTATAAGTCAAAACTGCATTTATGAGGAAACTAAGGATTATGTTCAACTACTGTTTGAAGGCAAGCCTCTATTCATTGGCGTGAAACCAGAAGTCCCTGAAATGTAAAGAAGTGGTGAAGTAAAGTAAAAAAAATGGGGCTGGCCAGCCTTTGAAGCCAAGCCTTAGTATTTACAGACCTCAATATGTCCATGAGTCACTCCTACCGATAGAGCACGTATACCAGTGTCCCTGTTCTTTGGCCACATTTTCTGGGGTCCTTTAATGGACCGGAACCTTGTGGTACGGAGTTAGCGATCAGAAAGTAAAAGAGACAAGGAGGCTGATATCCCTTGGTTTACACAAAGGACCAATATTGTCCTTGACACAGGGCTTGCATCACTCACCAAGGTACCAGGCACCCTCTTGGGTGGGTCTTACAAGCCCGGGCAGAAAAGTGAGCACGACGGGTCTCCACGCTCCAGAAAGTCAGCCAGAAAAAGATAGAGAGAGAGAGAGAGAGAGAGAGAGAGAGACAAAAAAAAACCCGGGGTCCTAAGCTAATGGAACAAAGGTGCTTTAATGATTTTTCTATGAGTATATACAGGCTGCAGTACAAGAAACTTCTTTCAGGAATGATAGAGTTCAGCAAACCAAACATACTGCAACGGTTCCCAAGGGAACAAGGAGTAATGTTAGTCACAAGGTCAGGAGACCAACCATATCTCAAGAAAGGGGAAGGGGACTAGCAGTTTTTTCTTAAAAAGTTGCTCTGCTGAACTTGGTGGTGTTCCTCTGGACTTTGGACGGTGTTCTCGTGGATTCTCTGTTGTTGTTTAAAGGAAGTCAAGCCACTTCTCGTGTTTGATGGGTAATGTAGGATGGCTCTGGAGCCAATGCAGGGCAATCGGGCCTCATCTTGAGTGGATTATGGGTATACGGATCTGTTTCGTGTTGCTGCGGTGACCTCAGGGCCCCTTTAGACTTGTGACAGTGTTCTTTGGGATTATCTCTTGTTCCATCCAGGAAGTCCAGGCTCCTTTCGTGTTTGATGTGGAACAAGGAATTGCTCTGCACCCAATGCAGGGGAATCGGACCTCATCAGCCGGCGAGGGGGAAGTCTCGCCGTTTTTCTCGAGTTGCGGCGGGAAGCAGGGGTGTATTCTCGAGTTAGAACTTGGATGGCCCTTCAAAATTCGAGTTTGTTCAGCGAAGTCAGGACTCATGTCTAGTTGCGAGGGACTCTTCGCTATTCTCATCGAGGCTTGGCAGGGCAATCTGGATGCCTGCCTCTTTAAGGTGAGTGAGACTTGAGACCCAGGGTCCCTTTCAGTTCCCACAGTGATTGTCGGATTCCTATCAATTATTAAGAGGAGTCAGGCTTTTTGTCCTTTGGACGCATTGAACTCCAAGTTCCTCTCGAAATTTCAAGGGGATGTGAGGCCTCCTGTCGAGATGAGTCGGGGAACTAGCGCTTTCTCTAAAGTCTCCACAGGGGATTCACCCATCTCTTCATCTTGGGAGATGAAAGACTAGCCTGCATTCAAGTCACTGGAGGGAAATCCGGCCATATTTCGAGTCATGGCATCTCGGTGTTCATTCCACTTGAGGCAGGAAACTCAGGGTCCCTCTCAGATATCTATAGCTAAGAGAGGCCTCCTGTTCAGGTGCTTGTGGAAAGTTGCATTCCTCTTGAGTCAAAAATAGGGAATCAGCTCTCATCTCGAGATGATTTGGGGTTCCCGGGGCTTTTCTTCATTTGGTGTGCTGAACTTGGAGTTCCTCTGGACTCTATTTTACTTATCTATATCAACCAAGAAATATCTTGTATGTTAGCATTTTATAGATCATTGAACATATTTATCAAATCATATTATATTGTACATATGTCCATTCCAGTCCAAATATATACTTTTATTCATTAATATCAAAAAATCTCTTTAGCTCTTCTGCAAGAAAATCCCCTTGTAAGAGTAAGCCAATGTTCAGCAATTAATGCTTTAAAATCCTAATTAATTTGGAAATGACCAAGCCATCCAACAAATTTCTACTACTTAGTTCAGCACAACTCCAACAAGCTGGGTCACTCAGATCTCAAGAGACCACTCCAGATTACAGAGAATATATCATTTTATCAAAAATAGAATTCTTTTTAATAGAGCTTATCTAAAAGTTTTCATCTCACCTATAAATTTATATATATATATATATATATATATATATATATATATATATATATATTTACCTTTTTCTGGACAATCGTATCGTACCCCAAACCAAGGCATAACAAAAGTATTATAAAATGTTCATGACTCAAGAAAAGTCTCTACTAAATTAACAAATAATTATATTGAAATCACATTCACAATTAAATAAACATTATACCCAACTTTGAACACCCTTCAGTTCGTGAAATGCTGAAACCAAATAGAGCCCATTAACTCCACACTATCTAAAAAAGAAACATACATTGAAACTTAGATAATTTTAGATACATTGATTAGAGTATGGGAAGAAGCATTATCTAGTCTAGCTTAAAAATTAATGTAACTTTTCATTAGGTTCCAACAAAGAGACTTTTGGTGTTGCGACTGTTGGCAGAGGAGAAGCATTTGGAACAGCCAGGGCAGGGCTAGCAAGAAAATTTTGAGATATTTTGTAATGTTTTAATTGAGCCTTTTGTAAAGTTTAATCATTTAATTTATATGTTTATAATAAGTGTTTTGTCTGTTGCTGAATATTGGAAGGGCTAGAATATACCTTTAAAAGGCAGAATTACAGCCTTAGATCAGTTGGATAGTTTTTCCTTGTTTGGCTGCTCATTTAACATTTTCTTTGACCCGGACCCATATTTATAAGTCAAAACTGCATTTATGAGGAAACTAAGGATTATGTTCAACTACTGTTTGAAGGCAAGCCTCTATTCATTGGCGTGAAACCAGAAGTCCCTGAAATGTAAAGAAGTGGTGAAGTAAAGTAGAAAAAAAATAATGGGGCTGGCCAGCCTTTGAAGCCAAGCCTTAGTATTTACAGACCTCAATATGTCCATGAGTCACTCCTACCGATAGAGCACGTATACCAGTGTCCCTGTTCTTTGGCCACATTTTCTGGGGTCCTTTAATGGACCGGAACCTTGTGGTACGGAGTTAGCGATCAGAAAGTAAAAGAGACAAGGAGGCTGATATCCCTTGGTTTACACAAAGGACCAATATTGTCCTTGACAGGGCTTGCATCACTCACCAAGGTACCAGGCACCCTCTTGGGTGGGTCTTACAAGCCCGGGCAGAAAAGTGAGCACGACGGGGGTCCACGCTCCAGAAAGTCAGCCAGAAAAAGATAGAGAGAGAGAGAGAAAGAGAGAGAGAGAGAAAAAAAAGACCCGGGGTCCTAAGCTCTAATGGAACAAAGGTGCTTTAATGATTTTTCTATGAGTATATACAGGCTGCAGTACAAGAAACTTCTTTCAGGAATGATAGAGTTCAGCAAACCAAACATACTGCAACGGTTCCCAAGGGAACAAGGAGTAATGTTAGTCACAAGGTCAGGAGACCAACCATATCTCAAGAAAGGGGAAGGGGACTAAGCAGTTTTTTCTTAAAAACGTTGCTCTGCTGAACTTGGTGTTCCTCTGGACTTTGGACGGTGTTCTCGTGGATTCTCTGTTGTTGTTTAAAGGAAGTCAAGCCACTTCTCGTGTTTGATGGGTAATGTAGGATGGCTCTGGAGCCAATGCAGGGCAATCGGGCCTCATCTTGAGTGGATTATGGGTATACGGATCTGTTTCGTGTTGCTGCGGTGACCTCAGGGCCTTTAGACTTGTGACAGTGTTCTTTGGGATTATCTCTTGTTCCATCCAGGAAGTCCAGGCTCCTTTCGTGTTTGATGTGGAACAAGGAATTGCTCTGCACCCAATGCAGGGGAATCGGACCTCATCAGCCGGCGAGGGGGAAGTCTCGCCGTTTTTCTCGAGTTGCGGCGGGAAGCAGGGGTGTATTCTCGAGTTAGAACTTGGATGGCCCTTCAAAATTCGAGTTTGTTCAGCGAAGTCAGGACTCATGTCTAGTTGCGAGGGACTCTTCGCTATTCTCATCGAGGCTTGGCAGGGCAATCTGGATGCCTCTTTAGGTGAGACTTGAGACCCAGGGTCCCTTTCAGTTCCCACAGTGATTGTCGGATTCCTATCAATTATTAAGAGGAGTCAGGCTTTTTGTCCTTTGGACGCATTGAACTCCAAGTTCCTCTCGAAATTTCAAGGGGATGTGAGGCCTCCTGTCGAGATGAGTCGGGGAACTAGCGCTTTCTCTAAAGTCTCCACAGGGGATTCACCCATCTCTTCATCTTGGGAGATGAAAGACTAGCCTGCATTCAAGTCACTGGAGGGAAATCCGGCCATATTTCGAGTCATGGCATCTCGGTGTTCATTCCACTTGAGGCAGGAAACTCAGGGTCCCTCTCAGATATCTATAGCTAAGAGAGGCCTCCTGTTCAGGTGCTTGTGGAAAGTTGCATTCCTCTTGAGTCAAAAATAGGGAATCAGCTCTCATCTCGAGATGATTTGGGGTTCCCGGGGCTTTTCTTCATTTGGTGTGCTGAACTTGGAGTTCCTCTGGACTCTATTTTACTTATCTATATCAACCAAGAAATATCTTGTATGTTAGCATTTTATAGATCATTGAACATATTTATCAAATCATATTATATTGTACATATGTCCATTCCAGTCCAAATATATACTTTTATTCATTAATATCTCAAAATCTCTTTAGCTCTTCTGCAAGAAATATCCCCTGTAAGAGTAAGCCAATGTTCAGCAATTAATGCTTTAAAATCCTAATTAATTTGGAAATGACCAAGCCATCCAACAAATTTCTACTACTTAGTTCAGCACAACTCCAACAAGCTGGGTCACTCAGATCTCAAGAGACCACTCCAGATTACAGAGAATATATCATTTTATCAAAAATAGAATTCTTTTTAATAGAGCTTATCTAAAAGTTTTCATCTCACCTATAAATTTATATATTTTATATATATATATATATATATATATATATATATATATATATATATATAAATAGTTACCTTTTTTCTGGACAATCGTATCGTACCCCAAACCAAGGCATAACAAAAGTATTATAAAATGTTCATGACTCAAGAAAAGTCTCTACTAAATTAACAAATAATTATATTGAAATCACATTCACAATTAAATAAACATTATACCCAACTTTGAACACCCTTCAGTTCGTGAAATGCTGAAACCAAATAGAGCCCATTAACTCCACACTATCTAAAAAAAAACATACATTGAAACTTAGATAATTTTAGATACATTGATTAGAGTATGGGAAGAAGCATTATCTAGTCTAGCTTAAAAATTAATGTAACTTTTCATTAGGTTCCAACAAAGAGACTTTTGGTGTTGCGACTGTTGGCAGAGGAGAAGCATTTGGAACAGCCAGGGCAGGGCTAGCAAGAAAATTTTGAGATATTTTGTAATGTTTTAATTGAGCCTTTTGTAAAGTTTAATCATTTAATTTATATGTTTATAATAAGTGTTTTGTCTGTTGCTGAATATTGGAAGGGCTAGAATATACCTTTAAAAGGCAGAATTACAGCCTTAGATCAGTTGGAATAGTTTTTCCTTGTTTGGCTGCTCATTTAACATTTTCTTTGACCCGGACCCATATTTATAAGTCAAAACTGCATTTATGAGGAAACTAAGGATTATGTTCAACTACTGTTTGAAGGCAAGCCTCTATTCATTGGCGTGAAACCAGAAGTCCCTGAAATGTAAAGAAGTGGTGAAGTAAAGTAGAAAAAATAATGGGGCTGGCCAGCCTTTGAAGCCAAGCCTTAGTATTTACAGACCTCAATATGTCCATGAGTCACTCCTACCGATAGAGCACGTATACCAGTGTCCCTGTTCTTTGGCCACATTTTCTGGGGTCCTTTAATGGACCGGAACCTTGTGGTACGGAGTTAGCGATCAGAAAGTAAAAGAGACAAGGAGGCTGATATCCCTTGGTTTACACAAAGGACCAATATTGTCCTTGACACAGGGCTTGCATCACTCACCAAGGTACCAGGCACCCTCTTGGGTGGGTCTTACAAGCCCGGGCAGAAAAGTGAGCACGACGGGTCTCCACGCTCCAGAAAGTCAGCCAGAAAAAGATAGAGAGAGAGAGAAAGAGAGAGAGAGACAAAAAAAAAAAGACCCGGGGTCCTAAGCTCTAATGGAACAAAGGTGCTTTAATGATTTTTCTATGAGTATATACAGGCTGCAGTACAAGAAACTTCTTTCAGGAAATGAGTCAGCAAACCAAACATACTGCAACGGTTCCCAAGGGAACAAGGAGTAATGTTAGTCACAAGGTCAGGAGACCAACCATATCTCAAGAAAGGGGAAGGGGACTAAGCAGTTTTTTCTTAAAAACGTTGCTCTGCTGAACTTGGTGTTCCTCTGGACTTTGGACGGTGTTCTCGTGGATTCTCTGTTGTTGTTTAAAGGAAGTCAAGCCACTTCTCGTGTTTGATGGGTAATGTAGGATGGCTCTGGAGCCAATGCAGGGCAATCGGGCCTCATCTTGAGTGGATTATGGGTATACGGATCTGTTTCGTGTTGCTGCGGTGACCTCAGGGCCCCTTTAGACTTGTGACAGTGTTCTTTGGGATTATCTCTTGTTCCATCCAGGAAGTCCAGGCTCCTTTCGTGTTTGATGTGGAACAAGGAATTGCTCTGCACCCAATGCAGGGGAATCGGACCTCATCAGCCGGCGAGGGGGAAGTCTCGCCGTTTTTCTCGAGTTTGCGGGAAGCAGGGGTGTATTCTCGAGTTAGAACTTGGATGGCCCTTCAAAATTCGAGTTTGTTCAGCGAAGTCAGGACTCATGTCTAGTTGCGAGGGACTCTTCGCTATTCTCATCGAGGCTTGGCAGGGCAATCTGGATGCCTCTTTAGGTGAGACTTGAGACCCAGGGTCCCTTTCAGTTCCCACAGTGATTGTCGGATTCCTATCAATTATTAAGAGGAGTCAGGCTTTTTGTCCTTTGGACGCATTGAACTCCAAGTTCCTCTCGAAATTTCAAGGGGATGTGAGGCCTCCTGTCGAGATGAGTCGGGGAACTAGCGCTTTCTCTAAAGTCTCCACAGGGGATTCACCCATCTCTTCATCTTGGGAGATGAAAGACTAGCCTGCATTCAAGTCACTGGAGGGAAATCCGGCCATATTTCGAGTCATGGCATCTCGGTGTTCATTCCACTTGAGGCAGGAAACTCAGGGTCCCTCTCAGATATCTATAGCTAAGAGAGAGAGGCCTCCTGTTCAGGTGCTTGTGGAAAGTTGCATTCCTCTTGAGTCAAAAATAGGGAATCAGCTCTCATCTCGAGATGATTTGGGGTTCCCGGGGCTTTTCTTTTTTGGTGTGCTGAACTTGGAGTTCCTCTGGACTCTATTTTACTTATCTATATCAACCAAGAAATATCTTGTATGTTAGCATTTTATAGATCATTGAACATATTTATCAAATCATATTATATTGTACATATGTCCATTCCAGTCCAAATATATACTTTTATTCATTAATATCTCAAAATCTCTTTAGCTCTTCTGCAAGAAAATCCCCTTGTAAGAGTAAGCCAATGTTCAGCAATTAATGCTTTAAAATCCTAATTAATTTGGAAATGACCAAGCCATCCAACAAATTTCTACTACTTAGTTCAGCACAACTCCAACAAGCTGGGTCACTCAGATCTCAAGAGACCACTCCAGATTACAGAGAATATATCATTTTATCAAAAATAGAATTCTTTTTAATAGAGCTTATCTAAAAGTTTTCATCTCACCTATAAATTTATATTTTATATATATATATATATATATATATATATATATATATATATATTACTTTTTTTTCTGGACAATCGTATCGTACCCCAAACCAAGGCATAACAAAAGTATTATAAAATGTTCATGACTCAAGAAAAGTCTCTACTAAATTAACAAATAATTATATTGAAATCACATTCACAATTAAATAAACATTATACCCAACTTTGAACACCCTTCAGTTCGTGAAATGCTGAAACCAAATAGAGCCCATTAACTCCACACTATCTAAAAAAAAAACATACATTGAAACTTAGATAATTTTAGATACATTGATTAGAGTATGGGAAGAAGCATTATCTAGTCTAGCTTAAAAATTAATGTAACTTTTCATTAGGTTCCAACAAAGAGACTTTTGGTGTTGCGACTGTTGGCAGAGGAGAAGCATTTGGAACAGCCAGGGCAGGGCTAGCAAGAAAATTTTGAGATATTTTTTGTAATGTTTTAATTGAGCCTTTTGTAAAGTTTAATCATTTAATTTATATGTTTATAATAAGTGTTTTGTCTGTTGCTGAATATTGGAAGGGCTAGAATATACCTTTAAAAGGCAGAATTACAGCCTTAGATCAGTTGGAAGAGTTTTTCCTTGTTTGGCTGCTGCTCATTTAACATTTTCTTTGACCCGGACCCATATTTATAAGTCAAAACTGCATTTATGAGGAAACTAAGGATTATGTTCAACTACTGTTTGAAGGCAAGCCTCTATTCATTGGCGTGAAACCAGAAGTCCCTGAAATGTAAAGAAGTGGTGAAGTAAAGTAGAAAAATAATGGGGCTGGCCAGCCTTTGAAGCCAAGCCTTAGTATTTACAGACCTCAATATGTCCATGAGTCACTCCTACCGATAGAGCACGTATACCAGTGTCCCTGTTCTTTGGCCACATTTTCTGGGGTCCTTTAATGGACCGGAACCTTGTGGTACGGAGTTAGCGATCAGAAAGTAAAAGAGACAAGGAGGCTGATATCCCTTGGTTTACACAAAGGACCAATATTGTCCTTGACACAGGGCTTGCATCACTCACCAAGGTACCAGGCACCCTCTTGGGTGGGTCTTACAAGCCCGGGCAGAAATGTGAGCACGACGGGTCTCCACGCTCCAGAAAGTCAGCCAGAAAAAGATAGAGAGAGAGAGAGAAAGAGAGAGAGAGACAAAAAAAACCCGGGGTCCTAAGCTCTAATGGAACAAAGGTGCTTTAATGATTTTTCTATGAGTATATACAGGCTGCAGTACAAGAAACTTCTTTCAGGAATGATAGAGTTCAGCAAACCAAACATACTGCAACGGTTCCCAAGGGAACAAGGAGTAATGTTAGTCACAAGGTCAGGAGACCAACCATATCTCAAGAAAGGGGAAGGGGACTAAGCAGTTTTTTCTTAAAACGTTGCTCTGCTGAACTTGGTGTTCCTCTGGACTTTGGACGGTGTTCTCGTGGATTCTCTGTTGTTGTTTAAAGGAAGTCAAGCCACTTCTCGTGTTTGATGGGTAATGTAGGATGGCTCTGGAGCCAATGCAGGGCAATCGGGCCTCATCTTGAGTGGATTATGGGTATACGGATCTGTTTCGTGTTGCTGCGGGGACCTCAGGGCCCCTTTAGACTTGTGACAGTGTTCTTTGGGATTATCTCTTGTTCCATCCAGGAAGTCCAGGCTCCTTTCGTGTTTGATGTGGAACAAGGAATTGCTCTGCACCCAATGCAGGGGAATCGGACCTCATCAGCCGGCGAGGGGGAAGTCTCGCCGTTTTTCTCGAGTTGCGGCGGGAAGCAGGGGTGTATTCTCGAGTTAGAACTTGGATGGCCCTTCAAAATTCGAGTTTGTTCAGCGAAGTCAGGACTCATGTCTAGTTGCGAGGGACTCTTCGCTATTCTCATCGAGGCTTGGCAGGGCAATCTGGATGCCTCTTTAGGTGAGACTTGAGACCCAGGGTCCCTTTCAGTTCCCCAGTGATTGTCGGATTCCTATCAATTATTAAGAGGAGTCAGGCTTTTTGTCCTTTGGACGCATTGAACTCCAAGTTCCTCTCGAAATTTCAAGGGGATGTGAGGCCTCCTGTCGAGATGAGTCGGGGAACTAGCGCTTTCTCTAAAGTCTCCACAGGGGATTCACCCATCTCTTCATCTTGGGAGATGAAAGACTAGCCTGCATTCAAGTCACTGGAGGGAAATCCGGCCATATTTCGAGTCATGGCATCTCGGTGTTCATTCCACTTGAGGCAGGAAACTCAGGGTCCCTCTCAGATATCTATAGCTAAGAGAGGCCTCCTGTTCAGGTGCTTGTGGAAAGTTGCATTCCTCTTGAGTCAAAAATAGGGAATCAGCTCTCATCTCGAGATGATTTGGGGTTCCCGGGGCTTTTCTTCATTTGGTGTGCTGAACTTGGAGTTCCTCTGGACTCTATTTTACTTATCTATATCAACCAAGAAATATCTTGTATGTTAGCATTTTATAGATCATTGAACATATTTATCAAATCATATTATATTGTACATATGTCCATTCCAGTCCAAATATATACTTTTATTCATTAATATATCAAAATCTCTTTAGCTCTTCTGCAAGAAAATCCCCTTGTAAGAGTAAGCCAATGTTCAGCAATTAATGCTTTAAAATCCTAATTAATTTGGAAATGACCAAGCCATCCAACAAATTTCTACTACTTAGTTCAGCACAACTCCAACAAGCTGGGTCACTCAGATCTCAAGAGACCACTTCAGATTACAGAGAATATATCATTTTATCAAAAATAGAATTCTTTTTAATAGAGCTTTATTAAAAGTTTTCATCTCACTTATAAATTTATATATATATATATATATATATATATATATATATATATATATATATAATAAAGTACCTTTTTTGGACAATCGTATCGTACCCCAAACCAAGGCATAACAAAAGTATTATAAAATGTTCATGACTCAAGAAAAGTCTCTACTAAAATAACAAATAATTATATTGAAATCACATTCACAATTAAATAAACATTATACCCAACTTTGAACACCCTTCAGTTCGTGAAATGCTGAAACCAAATAGAGCCCATTAACTCCACACTATCTAAAAACAAAACATACATTGAAACTTAGATAATTTTAGATACATTGATTAGAGTATGGGAAGAAGCATTATCTAGTCTAGCTTAAAAATTAATGTAACTTTTCATTAGGTTCCAACAAAGAGACTTTTGGTGTGTTGCGACTGTTGGCAGAGGAGAAGCATTTGGAACAGCCAGGGCAGGGCTAGCAAGAAAATTTTGAGATATTTTGTAATGTTTTAATTGAGCCTTTTGTAAAGTTTAATCATTTAATTTATATGTTTATAATAAGTGTTTTGTCTGTTGCTGAATATTGGAAGGGCTAGAATATACCTTTAAAAGGCAGAATTACAGCCTTAGATCAGTTGGAATAGTTTTTCCTTGTTTGGCTGCTCATTTAACATTTCTTTGACCCGGACCCATATTTATAAGTCAAAACTGCATTTATGAGGAAACTAAGGATTATGTTCAACTACTGTTTGAAGGCAAGCCTCTATTCATTGGCGTGAAACCAGAAGTCCCTGAAATGTAAAGAAGTGGTGAAGTAAAGTAGAAAAATAATGGGGCTGGCCAGCCTTTGAAGCCAAGCCTTAGTATTTACAGACCTCAATATGTCCATGAGTCACTCCTACCGATAGAGCACGTATACCAGTGTCCCTGTTCTTTGGCCACATTTTCTGGGGTCTTTAATGGACCGGAACCTTGTGGTACGGAGTTAGCGATCAGAAAGTAAAAGAGACAAGGAGGCTGATATCCCTTGGTTTACACAAAGGACCAATATTGTCCTTGACACAGGGCTTGCATCACTCACCAAGGTACCAGGCACCCTCTTGGGTGGGTCTTACAAGCCCGGGCAGAAAAGTGAGCACGACGGGTCTCCACGCTCCAGAAAGTCAGCCAGAAAAGATAGAGAGAGAGAGAGAAAGAGAGAGAGAAAAAAAAAGACCCGGGGTCCTAAGCTCTAATGGAACAAAGGTGCTTTAATGATTTTTCTATGAGTATATACAGGCTGCAGTACAAGAAACTTCTTTCAGGAATGATAGAGTTCAGCAAACCAAACATACTGCAACGGTTCCCAAGGGAACAAGGAGTAATGTTAGTCACAAGGTCAGGAGACCAACCATATCTCAAGAAAGGGGAAGGGGACTAAGCAGTTTTTTTCTTAAAACGTTGCTCTGCTGAACTTGGTGTTCCTCTGGACTTTGGACGGTGTTCTCGTGGATTCTCTGTTGTTGTTTAAAGGAAGTCAAGCCACTTCTCGTGTTTGATGTGTAATGTAGGATGGCTCTGGAGCCAATGCAGGGCAATCGGGCCTCATCTTGAGTGGATTATGGGTATACGGATCTGTTTCGTGTTGCTGCGGTGACCTCAGGGCCCCTTTAGACTTGTGACAGTGTTCTTTGGGATTATCTCTTGTTCCATCCAGGAAGTCCAGGCTCCTTTCGTGTTTGATGTGGAACAAGGAATTGCTCTGCACCCAATGCAGGGGAATCGGACCTCATCAGCCGGCGAGGGGGAAGTCTCGCCGTTTTTCTCGAGTTGCGGCGGGAAGCAGGGGTGTATTCTCGAGTTAGAACTTGGATGGCCCTTCAAAATTCGAGTTTGTTCAGCGAAGTCAGGACTCATGTCTAGTTGCGAGGGACTCTTCGCTATTCTCATCGAGGCTTGGCAGGGCAATCTGGATGCCTCTTTAGGTGAGACTTGAGACCCAGGGTCCCTTTCAGTTCCCACAGTGATTGTCGGATTCCTATCAATTATTAAGAGGAGTCAGGCTTTTTGTCCTTTGGACGCATTGAACTCCAAGTTCCTCTCGAAATTTCAAGGGGATGTGAGGCCTCCTGTCGAGATGAGTCGGGGAACTAGCGCTTTCTCTAAAGTCTCCACAGGGGATTCACCCATCTCTCATCATCTTGGGAGATGAAAGACTAGCCTGCATTCAAGTCACTGGAGGGAAATCCGGCCATATTTCGAGTCATGGCATCTCGGTGTTCATTCCACTTGAGGCAGGAAACTCAGGGTCCCTCTCAGATATCTATAGCTAAGAGAGGCCTCCTGTTCAGGTGCTTGTGGAAAGTTGCATTCCTCTTGAGTCAAAAATGGGAATCAGCTCTCATCTCGAGATGATTTGGGGTTCCCGGGGCTTTTCTTCATTTGGTGTGCTGAACTTGGAGTTCCTCTGGACTCTATTTTACTTATCTATATCAACCAAGAAATATCTTGTATGTTAGCATTTTATAGATCATTGAACATATTTATCAAATCATATTATATTGTACATATGTCCATTCCAGTCCAAATATATACTTTTATTCATTAATATATCAAAATCTCTTTAGCTCTTCTGCAAGAAAATCCCCTTGTAAGAGTAAGCCAATGTTCAGCAATTAATGCTTTAAAATCCTAATTAATTTGGAAATGACCAAGCCATCCAACAAATTTCTACTACTTAGTTCAGCACAACTCCAACAAGCTGGGTCACTCAGATCTCAAGAGACCACTCCAGATTACAGAGAATATATCATTTTATCAAAAATAGAATTCTTTTTAATAGAGCTTATCTAAAAGTTTTCATCTCACCTATAAATTTATATATATATATATATATATATATATATATATATATATATATATATATATATATATATATTACTTTTTTTTTCTGGACAATCGTATCGTACCCCAAACCAAGGCATAACAAAAGTATTATAAAATGTTCATGACTCAAGAAAAGTCTCTACTAAATTAACAAATAATTATATTGAAATCACATTCACAATTAAATAAACATTATACCCAACTTTGAACACCCTTCAGTTCGTGAAATGCTGAAACCAAATAGAGCCCATTAACTCCACACTATCTAAAAAAAAAAACATACATTGAAACTTAGATAATTTTAGATACATTGATTAGAGTATGGGAAGAAGCATTATCTAGTCTAGCTTAAAAATTAATGTAACTTTTCATTAGGTTCCAACAAAGAGACTTTTGGTGTTGCGACTGTTGGCAGAGGAGAAGCATTTGGAACAGCCAGGGCAGGGCTAGCAAGAAAATTTTGAGATATTTTGTAATGTTTTAATTGAGCCTTTTGTAAAGTTTAATCATTTAATTTATATGTTTATAATAAGTGTTTTGTCTGTTGCTGAATATTGGAAGGGCTAGAATATACCTTTAAAAGGCAGAATTACAGCCTTAGATCAGTTGGAAGAGTTTTTCCTTGTTTGGCTGCTCATTTAACATTTTCTTTGACCCGGACCCATATTTATAAGTCAAAACTGCATTTATGAGGAAACTAAGGATTATGTTCAACTACTGTTTGAAGGCAAGCCTCTATTCATTGGCGTGAAACCAGAAGTCCCTGAAATGTAAAGAAGTGGTGAAGTAAAGTAGAAAAATAATGGGGCTGGCCAGCCTTTGAAGCCAAGCCTTAGTATTTACAGACCTCAATATGTCCATGAGTCACTCCTACCGATAGAGCACGTATACCAGTGTCCCTGTTCTTTGGCCACATTTTCTGGGGTCCTTTAATGGACCGGAACCTTGTGGTACGGAGTTAGCGATCAGAAAGTAAAAGAGACAAGGACGGCTGATATCCCTTGGTTTACACAAAGGACCAATATTGTCCTTGACACAGGGCTTGCATCACTCACCAAGGTACCAGGCACCCTCTTGGGTGGGTCTTACAAGCCCGGGCAGAAAAGTGAGCACGACGGATCTCCACGCTCCAGAAAGTCAGCCAGAAAAAATAGAGAGAGAGAGAGAAAGAGAGAGAGAGACAAAAAAAGACCCGGGGTCCTAAGCTCTAATGGAACAAAGGTGCTTTAATGATTTTTCTATGAGTATATACAGGCTGCAGTACAAGAAACTTCTTTCAGGAATGATAGAGTTCAGCAAACCAAACATACTCAACGGTTCCCAAGGGAACAAGGAGTAATGTTAGTCACAAGGTCAGGAGACCAACCATATCTCAAGAAAGGGGAAGGGGACTAAGCAGTTTTTTTTTCTTAAAACGTTGCTCTGCTGAACTTGGTGTTCCTCTGGACTTTGGACGGTGTTCTCGTGGATTCTCTGTTGTTGTTTAAAGGAAGTCAAGCCACTTCTCGTGTTTGATGGGTAATGTAGGATGGCTCTGGAGCCAATGCAGGGCAATCGGGCCTCATCTTGAGTGGATTATGGGTATACGGATCTGTTTCGTGTTGCTGCGGGGACCTCAGGGCCCCTTTAGACTTGTGACAGTGTTCTTTGGGATTATCTCTTGTTCCATCCAGGAAGTCCAGGCTCCTTTCGTGTTTGATGTGGAACAAGGAATTGCTCTGCACCCAATGCAGGGGAATCGGACCTCATCAGCCGGCGAGGGGGAAGTCTCGCCGTTTTTCTCGAGTTGCGGCGGGAAGCAGGGGTGTATTCTCGA